>PVKA01007263.1:0-78750 GCA_004027165.1 Ctenomys sociabilis
TCTACCTAGGTCTTAACCATCCAGCAGAAAAGTATAAAAGTATAAAAATGAAGTATACATCGTGAGCCCATAATATTAAGCTGAGCTGTAAATGGATATGGTCAACAATTTCTTTGAATAACTCCCTATGGTTGCAGAATGCTGGACTGTGTTGGATTGTGGTGTCGAGTTCAAGCACCTAAGGTAGTTGAATGTCAATAGAGTGCCCATTTTTGACAGGTGTAGACAAAGGAAGGGTTGTAGAAAGAAAAAATCACGATGTGTGTGTATAGACAGTACAGTTGGGATAGATAATGATGTGCTTCTACATAATTCTATGATAGGCAAGATCTGCACTAATGGTGGTTGGACAGGATATTATGTCGGCTTTTAGTGCTATGGTCATCCACTAGGTAAATAATTATTCAATTTTTGATATAATTTCAGTTATAAAAAAACCTGTAAATATAATATCATGTATGCACCTTGTACAATACCAAAACGTTAAGAAAACAGTTTCCTATGTATTAATTCATCGACTCTGTGTGGTTAAGGTGTTTTGAAACTGTCTGATTGACATTTGTATTTTAATAAAATAAAAATAAATGGAAAAAAAATAAAAAAGGACATTTCCTTCTAAAACATGAGTACTGACTTGTGGGAGTAATACTTTTCAACATAACTTTATAGCTAATCAAAATCTTTAGTCAACTGTTTTATGAAGTAAAATGTAAGACTTAGAGAATTTTCAGAGGTAAGGAATAGTGACCTCGGGCTTCCCTGGCAAGTGCAAGGGCCTGAGTTCAATCCCCGGTTCCACAAAAAAAAAAAAAAAAAAAAAAAAAATAATGACCTCATTATTGATAGAATCTGGAGATTTTTTTTTTTTTAGAGTGGGTCTTTCACAGCCATTTCAATTTCATAATTTTAGTTTTTTCATTTCTTTTCACGGAAATCATGGCGATATTTAATTTTAAAACATTTTTATCTGCAATTTAATTTTCCATATATATATATGTGTGCATGTAGTATTCTCTCAATGATGTTTCCATTCCCTGGATTTAGGAGTTATATTCCTTTCCTAGTTTCTCTCTATTCCTGAGTCAGTGCCCAAATACTTACTTACTATGCCCTTTTAAAGAACCATCGTTACAAATTATTGATTAACAATTTTTTGTTGATTTTACTTCATTAATTTCTGACTTTAAAATTTTACTACTCTGTTTCTCTAGAGATTTTTTTTTATTTCTTTGAATTATAAATTAGCATACCTGTTTTCAGGGTTTGATATCTAAATAAATTCACTTATTTATGCATTTTCTTTTCAGTGACTCTTCCATGGATTTTTATGTGGGGCTTTCATTTCCTTAATCCAATCACTATCTACGGTGATATTTCTTGGGGACAGGCAGATGGCTCAGTAGAATATGCACTTGTCTCACAAGCACAAAGACCTGAGTTCAATTCCTGGTTCTGCCAAAAGTAAATAAAATAAAATAAAATAAAATTAAATTAAATTAAATTAAATTAATGACATTTTTTCTTTTTTAAAATTAATTTTATTGGTAAAGTTTAGAAATCTATAAAGATAATATGCATCATAAGGAATTTATACCTGTACATGACATATCTTGATTCTTCCTTTTAGCTGATTCCCTCCCCAACTCCTTAATCCCTCTTCTGCCCATTTACAAAAGCTTTGTTTCTATCTTCTCTTCTCTCTCTTTTTCATTTTCCATTTCTACCTTTCCCCCTGAAAACTTATTTCTTTGGAAAAATTAAGAAGGCAAGTGTTTTACATTTTGTTTTGTTTTTGAATTCTTGCTTAGTTTTCATTTTGCTTTCCATAATTTTCCAGGACAGTGATAATTTGTGTTTTCTTTCTTTACTCTTTTTTTCTTTTGTATTTTTTTAGGGAAGGTTCTACAGGGTGTTCAGACTTTCACTACTAGAGTGATCCACCTGTTTACAGCCTCCCAAAAGCTGGGACTACAGGCGGGCACCATCACGTCCAGTCTCCACTGCTGTCTCAGCGTGCCCCAGGTGCTTTAATCCTCTGAGCTATTTGGTCAGCCCCTCTTTCTTTCTTCTTGATCAGACTCACAAGAGGCTTATCAGTTTTTACTGGTGTTTTAGAAGAACGATCTCGGACTGTGTTGTTCATCTTTTGCTGTTTCTATTTTATTGATTATATTTTTTTTCCTTTGTTTTTTAGGTTTCTTCTGCATATTTTGTACCTAACTTTCTTTTACTTTTCTAGGTTCTTTATGTGAAAGAGCACTGATTTCCTGCCTTTCTTCTGATGTGGTGAGGTAAGTCCTGCTAGAGCTTAACTCACACTCTCTCAGGAAGTCCTTCAAAGTCCACCTTGAGGCCTCATTTTCTGCCCAAATAGAAGGGAATCAGCCTCAGGGCTTTTTGTCCTGTTCTTGCACCTGAGCCCAGTGTGTCACCTGGGCACACATTGTTTTCCCATATTTATTTTTTACAAATCCATAGGACAAGCATATGAGCTCTGTTTTTTGTTTATTAGATTTTATTTATTTATTTGGCTCAGGGTCTCATTGTGCAGCTTGGACTCACAGTGGTCCTCCTCTATCAGCCCCCCAGTGCTGGGATTACAAGTGTGTACTACCACACCTGGTTTTGGTGGCCAACTTGGCGCAGGGCCGACACCACATGCAGTGCTGGAGATTGAATCTGGGTCCATGCATTTGCCAAGCAGGCACTTAGACCACTGAGCTATCTCCCCATCCCCATTTATTAGATTTTAAGAAGAGAGAATGATACAAAGTTATTTGTCTAAGACTCATGGAATAAGACTCTGAGATTCAGATTTAATTCTGACACCAAAGCCCAAAGTAAGCTACTATATGCCTCTGCTTGCCATAGTAGTATGATCATTTATTGAGACTCTACCAGGAGGTGCCATGGGCTGGGTGGATTTTAGACATTATCTTACTTGGCCATAGTGTGGTCTGTGATGCAGGAACTACTTCTAGCCATTTAGAAGGAAACAATGAGCCAAGGAGAAGGAGTGTCTCTCCTACACTGAATACAGTGAACCTAGGATTCAATGTCAGGTACTTTTTAAAATTAAGAAACCTATTTTCTTGGTAACTACCTAAATTTTTATGCTTTGCACACCAAACATACATCCTTGACATATAGTTATTGTGAACTCACTGAGTGAGCCATACTTCTTAAAGAGAAGCAGAAAAGTAGAATTTCATGTCCCAGATCATAGGAATCATTCACTTTATGTACAGCTAAACTGCTTAATTTAAGTTGGATCCCTAAGTTCTGAGCATGTTAAAAATCTGTATCTCTTTGCTTTTGTGATGGTTACAATAGAAACGTTCTATTTCGGAGGGTTTCATGTTTCCCATCCATGGGCCAAAACACCTGTCACTCACACACAAAGGAGAGCTTTAATTTGCCTCACAGTTTAGTGAATCAGCCCATGATCAACTGGTTCCAAGACAGAAATGGCATAGAGAAGGGGTATAGTAGAGGCATGGTTCTCGATCCATGGCAGCCAAGAGGCATAGAGGAAGACTTGGGAGACCATGGAGGAAGGCACATGCCCTTCCAGACACATCTCTGGCAATGCAGCTCTTCCAACCAGACTTCACTTCCTACCAATAGATTTGGCTATGAACTTATCAGTGGAATTCCATGGGTGATTGCAATGTACCATGATCCAATTACCTGTATAAAGTCCTACCTATGAACACATAAGACATTTAGGGAACATCTAGATCATTATGGTGATCTAATTTCTCCACTGCATATGTGGTGAAACTGAGACTTCAACCAGGTACATCTGACTGCCATACAGAAATGAAATATAAGAAAGACAAATGAGAAGAGAGTATCAAGAAAATCTTCTTTTCCCTTGTCTAGGAGTCTGGTAGGGCATCTACAAGATATAGTGATCAGACTTTTACCACACGTTCTCAGTGGTGAGTAGAGTCAGAAGTCATGGCAAGAGTAGTCTATTCTCAGAATGAGTTCTTCAAGTATCATATGCATTCATTTTGTCAGAGCAAATAGATATAAGAGAAATCCAAAGCCATCTCATTTAACCTCTTTATAGGTGAACAAAGTGACACTTCAGAGACAGGTCCTCTCCTCTGGGAGGGAGTGTTTGGTATAGTGAGCTAATATTGATTCTGCAGCCTCTTGCAGGTAGGTGGACTCTCATAGCTGCATATACAGGCATGCCACTTCCTTTGTGTTCTGTAAGGACTATCTCAGATAGTGGGGACTTTGACCACTGATTTAGGATGGGACTGCTAAGACTCTGAGAGAGAAGTAACAAGTATATATTCTGATGGGACCATAGCCTCTGCACTCGATCTCAGGGCATTTGGAATTTATTTTTATTGTTTGCACTACTGGGGATGGAACCTAGAGGCTTGTTTATGCGAGGCAAATGCTCTACCAGTGAGCTCTACTCCCACCTCCTCCTATATTTTACTTTAAGAAAGGGCTTCTCTACATTGTCCAGGCTGCTCTTGAACTTATGATCCTCCTACACGAGTGTACCAAGCAGCAGGAATTACAGGCATGTGCCATTGTGTCTAGCTCAATTACAAGACACCTATTTCACATTTGTAGGGACTTTAGAACAGAGCATAATCTGTTGAGTGAAAGGGGGGGGGAGGAGGGAATCTCATTAAGATTAAATTAAGCAGATTTCAAAAGCTGGGTCTTCTGATGCCAATGGGTTCAACACTAATCTATCCCATTCTAAGCTTGTTTTCCACTTGAGAAAAAACAGGCAAGATTGCAGAACATCTTCACAGCTGTTTATGTCTTCCAGTAACTTTTTCTAACCTTTTCCCCATCTGCTTTTGCAGTGGAAAAAAATCATTCTCTCCGTGTGATGGGTCCTCAACATCCCTTTTTCTACTTCCTTGATACTGTACTTCAAGAAACTATACTAAATTACAGTGATTCATTATTCCTATTAAAACAAACAATATCCTCAAATTACCCAGCAAACTAAACAATTGTGAACAGTAAATTCAAGCAGTAAAACATGGGCACATATTGGGTAAATGTTATTTTCCGGAACAAGAAAAGCTTTCGGCAAAGTGCTTAACTTGAATACGACAAAAGGCAATTTAATTTAGTAATACAGTTGGGTGAAAAATGGAGACCTCGGGTTTAATAAGAAGGGGAAAAAGACACGCATATATCATCTGAAAGGATAATTATGAGAAACTATTTTGTATGATCCTGCTAAATCAAAGCTTCTAATGCTTTCCTACTCCTGTCAAAATAGGGAGATTTAAGGCCTTAAAAATGGGAATTTTGCAGACTTCACTGCCAAGAAAAAATGATTTGTCTCTTGATAAATTACTATTGGGCTTTATACTTGGGAAAAAATACACTTACATTGAAATAAATGCCAAGGAATGGCTAGAGAATTTATATTATTCGTTCATATCTGTCACTGGATTGGTGGGAAGACAGCAGTCCCATTTAAAACATATCCTAGCTGGTTGACAGCGTGCCACAGAAGCAAGATGAAAACCTCCGGTGAATGGGGGCAGGCATAGACCCCCGTGAGGCTGAATGAATAAAGTACTGTGCTGTTTTTCTTATTATTCTTCCCTGGAGCACAAGCTTTCCACCTTTTCTTGATTCCATAATTCAAAAAGAGTTGCCAGATATGGGCAGTTGTCTTTTACTGATTCTAAACATTTCTGTGGTTTCCTATAACTATGCTAGATAGAATTTTCCTAAACAAGGAAGTGAAGCAGAAAAAAGAGTGAGGAACTGTGGAAATCGCAAAACCACTTGTGATTTTTGCCAATTGTTACAGGTCTGGTTGTGACCATGAATTTTCCACGCCCTCATCATGGGTTTCCCCAGTGGGAAAGTGGCAAAGCCTTGGCCTGGGGGTGAGGGACCCAGGCTCCACCTTCACGGCCTTAAAATCCGTGTTACTTTCAGCAGAGCAGGTCACAGGGATAGGCTTCAATTTCGCCAACCGTAGCAACAAGTTACTTCTAGCTTGCTGTTATCTCTTCAAAAAACTTCATTTCAGAAAACATCTCTTGTACCGCTGAAGGTACAGCACAAATAAAAGGCAGAAGCAGCCCTTCTCTTCTGTCGTTTATCCTCCACCTTCTAAGTTGCCCTGGTAGGGCTGCAGGGAGCGCACGGATGGTTATAAAGTTGGGCACCGTCTGCTGGGAGTGCCCCACGATTCTGAGGCTGCCCAGTGCCTGAAACAATGCGTTGGAGAATGCTGTGGTGTTCTTTCTCCCAAGGCAGTGGTGTGTGGGTTTTCCTGACAAATACCAGGTTTCAAAGTTAGGACTGTTGAGGGTCACTGCACTACATCGCCCTTGCAGGTTGAGACAAAACACGAAAAACAGGAACAAGAAAGTCTTAGAAGCTCCATCAGAAATCGAAACACAAATTCATTTAGAATGAAAGAAGCATGTAGCAGCTGATAAAAGTTGATTGATTAGTGTTTATTAGGCCCATATTCCATTAAGTTCTAAGGCAGGGTATTTTCCAAAGGAAATCAGGAATCTTCTAGTAGCTGAGTGTTTCTGTATTGTCTGTCTGTCTGTCTGTCTGTCTGTCTGTCTGTATCTATCTATCTATCTATCTATCTATCTATCTATCTATCTATCTATCTATCTATCTATCTATCTATCTCTATCTCTCTATCTATCCATCCTCTCTCTCTCTTTCTCTCTCTCCTTTAACTTAAGTTCTGCCCAATTCAATTTTCAGGGGCAAGGGGAAGGTCCTAAGTTCTAAGTAGAAGGCCATGTTTACTTTCAAGATAAAAAATCTCTCTAAAAAGTCAAGATTAATTTTCAGTCTGAGAAATACCCACTAGAAATATTTCCATCCTCATTATTTTTGTAGTTTACAAAGGACTTCCCATTTGGCAAAGCACTTAGTAGTTTATAACCACAGTTTACTATAGCCTTTAAAGCTCACACGTTGCTGTACTTGTTCCAAGGTGCTTAGCAGTTGACAAAGCAATTTCTTTGCTCTTTCTTTTGTAAAGTCATTTTATCCTTGGAAAAGTATTTGGGGTTTTTAAAAGCCTGTTTAACATTTTGCAACATTTTTTAGCCTATTAAATGCCTTGTAATTTTTAAAATGATCCCAGGCTTATAATCATATTTAGCTTTAGAAGACTCCAGTGGCATTACTGTATCTTCCTCTGGTGAGCCTAAGGCACGTGCTGGGTATGATCATTGTTATGATACCTTGTCTTAACCAAGCACAGACTGCATGTCATGTAGATGTTTATTGCTGCCTGATTGAAAATATTATGGTTCTAAAGGGATGTGATTGATGAGCAGCTACAAGTTTCGTTTCAGATTTTATCGTACAAAGGACATCATATAATATATATTATTATCTGACATCTATACATTATATCTATATCTATATCCATATATCTCATTGGTTCAAGTGGGGGAAGGGATGCCATTGGCATCTAGAGAGCAGGGCCTGGGGTGTAGCCAAGCTTTCTAGGCAATGCAATGCATAAGAATAAAGAAATATTCAGCCCATAATGCCAGTGCTGCAAGGTTGGGAAATCCTATTCTTGACAAAAGTCAAATTGTCCTGATAATTTCTTGCATTACAGGCATGTTTATGCCACAAGCAACAGACAATGAACTCACTCTGGTTTATACACTACAGACATTAATCATCTTACTAACTGGAGGTCAAGAGGAAGGTCAGATCGCAGGGCCAGTGGATTCGGATTTTCAACACAAGGGATTGGGACCTTTGATTCTCTCTCTTTTCCACTCTTCTCAGACTCTGCCCATTCTCAGGCTGGTCCATGGCAGTGAAATGACTGCTAGCACTGACTGGACTGGAGCAAACTGTCCTTGTTGGTAAACAAAGTCATGACACTGGCTTTTGTTTCCTAGAATCCTAGAAAGGCCCTTGGTGTGTGCATGAAGTCTACATAATAAGGAGACTTACTTAATTGAAAACTGTATGCAAAATACCAGAGACAGCACTTGAAAATAGCTGAGGTTCATTTAGTGTTCTCCTTTCTCCATTCTTTCTTAGACATTAACTTTTGGCTGATGATTAGGACTTTTCTGAGCACAAAAATATAATACAATCATCTGTTGGTCCTACAAGACACAGCTCCCGTGAAAACAGCTGCATAGATTTATGCATAGAAATTCACACTGTTTTCCAGCTTGGAATTCTGCACCATAAATCCTTCCCTAACGCATTACACATGCACACATACACACAGTCTACCTCTTGCAAATTAAAAGTCATATATATCTTGTAAAAGCATTTCTGACATGCAGCTCCGGCATGCAGAGCCTTAGGCGAGCTTTGTGTCTACCACGGTGATGTATAACTGGCCAGGGAGGTTAGCAAAGCCTGGTATTCAACGACTAATCAACGGGCCTTCAGATATTCTGTGCAAAGCTTGTTTTCCCTTGTCTGAAAAGCCTTGTCAGCAAGAGGAACCTTATCTAGGGATGAATCGCTGAGACCACTTCCCTATATTAAGGCAAAAAATAAGTTTTTACTGTAGAATCCTCATGACTCATCCTGTTTCTTAGTTAACTAGCTTACATTTAGGATACTGCTAACTTGTAGGGGATGATTGTCATCTGCAATGATATCACTCAGGTGGAATGAAGCCTACTGGGTACTAATCTTTAACAACTTTTAAGAACTTCTAATTATAATTAAGACAAACTTGAAATTTTTACCTCGACTGTCACAGTACTATGTTAAACACAGCTTTTCCTGTTATCTTTCTTTGAGGAGCACCGGCATGTCCATTAGGACTGATCCCTGAGTTTTATTTTGAATAAATTTTACATGTATGTATCAGAATTTCAGTAACTGCAATATTGCAGATATTTAAGAAAAGAGTTGGGTACCACCCCAACTACCAGATTCAGGCCGAATGGCCTTCGGAAAAACTGATTATTTAGTGGGACTCAATTCTCTTATCTGGAAAATGATGATGATACCACCTTGTGGGAGAGCCCTGGTCATTAAATAAGAAGTTTTAAATATGATCAGCTCAAAACCTGTCCTGTAGAAAGAACTTTTGAAATTACTGTTTTTCCTTATTTTTTTTTCTACCCATATTATCTTTCCTTACACATTCATATTTCTGCATTATTTTAAAGAATGCACCCTGTTAGTCCTGTCAGTTCCTAAAATACCTATGATACGTCTGCCTCCATGCCTTTGTCACTTGTTGTCCCTTTCCTTCATCTATCAGATTTTAGACGTGCAGTGGTGGTGGGTGATTGGTGTCAGCCCTACCCAGGGAGAGGAGCTTCTCTCTTCAGTAAGTCCAGTCAGTCACAACCAGAACTATTGTAATGCAGTTGGGGTCTTAGTCCACTTATCACGTCCTTAAACTCAGTATCACACACCCTGGATCCAGTCACCTCCAAAATATGCCACTAATGAATGCATGAGGCTTGTGGCAAACATCTAGACACATGCCACAGCATGCAGCATCTACTCCCAAAGTAGACCACATTTTTCTATAAGTAGAAAACATGTCTGTCTTGCTGGCTTCTTGATTCCTTGCAGCTGAAGAAGTTTCTGATACACATCAAGTTGCTAAAAAAAAAGCTAAACAAAAATGCGAAATGGATGAGTGAATGAACAATTAAGAGGAACTGAGAACTTCTTAGCACTTGGCCCTGGAGTAACACAGGAACCCAACATTCTAGACACACTTATCAGCCTTGTTTCTCAGTGAAGAAACTGGGATTTTAGGGGCCAAGGAGATGGCTCAGTGGAATAAGCACTTCCCTGGCAAGCACAAGGGCCTGAGTTCAATCCTCGGTTCAGCCCCCCCTGAAAAAAAAGAAAGAAATTGGGGTTTTAGGAGGTAAAGTGGCACGAGTAGGTCACACATTTAAGGAGAAGCAGCATTGGGGTTTAAACTTTATAATCTGATTCTGTGCCCACTTTAACCATTATCAAGGTATCTTTTCTCCACAGATGGGCGGAAGGTGGTCCTGAAAGTGATGTCATGATGTGCTGTGTAACTCTGCTTTATATTGGTGTGAGTTGCCCAGATGGGATCCAGAAAAACGTGAGTCCCCTTTGTTCTCTTCACCAGCTTTTCCAGTCGTGACATCCTTTGATCTTCCCAGGAGGCTCGTTCTGTTGATGAAAACCCTGGACACAGCAGGGGTAAGCAATTTGCTCAAGGTCGCTTATTGAGGCAGTGATGTGGAAACACGCTGCCGCTGGAGATGCTTAGAACAATCAGTGGAGTAATCATATCAGGTCACCGAGTCAGGGAGGCCTCCCCCACCTCCCACTGCCTTGGAGAGAGTATGGTACTGGGCTGCTCCGCAGAGAAAGCTCAGGATGAGCCTGGGGTTCTGCAGGAAGGCTTGGACCCGAAGCCAGGCAGTCTGGGTTCTAGGGCAGACATGGGTCTTGGGTCTAACTTGGGACTCCTACTTTTCCAGCATCTGCTTTTCCATCTGAACCATATGAAAGTTAGGATATTTTTAAAAAAACCCCAGGGGGATAAATTTGCAGCACTCACAGGTATTGAGTGCTGTCCTAGTTTGGATCTATAATGCCCCCTAAAGCCTCAAGTGATCAGAGGTGAACCTTTTGGAAGGTGATTAGATTATGGGCACTAGGTGGGTTTATTCACTGAAGGGTTCAGAGCTGCAGGTGCTATCAGGAGGTGCAGTCTGGTCAGAAGAAGTGGGTCCCTCTGGGTGTGACCTGGAAGGTGACATCTTCCTCCTCTTCTCTCTCTGCTTTCAGGGCACTATAGAATGATAGACTTTCAATGTGCCATGCTTCTATGCCATTACTGCCTTGAAGCTGTGAGACAGGGCTCTGAATTCTGTAACCGTCTCCTGCCTGCAGCAGCGGGAACAAGTACCTGGGAGAGGCAGGTGGATCCTGCAGAGTTTGAGGCCTCCCTTTGTCCCCCACCTGGGCCATGCCTCCTCCTGTGCTGCTATCTGCGGACTCCAGGGCTGCACTTGCCCTCGCTGAGCTGCGCCGATGCAGCTCCTCGTCTCGCTGCCACTCTGACCAGCCAGCCTGGCTGATCTTGCTGCTGTCTTAAGTGGTGTCTTCACTGTTTAATTCATTTGCTTGACCCCTCCAGTTCTGAGGTAAACTCTTTGTCAATAGAGATTGTTTGCGGGGATTAGGTTGGACTCTTCTTCATTAACAGTTTGGAAGCAAAAGGCCCCAAAGCTTTTTCAATACTGGGAAGACTCGTAAGCACAAAAAGTAGCCAGAAGAGCCCTAGGATGGCAGGAGCGATGCTCAGTGCATCTGCAACTTTGACCAAATAAGTCAAGCTTCAACCATTCTACAAGGGGGAGGAGGCTGGCCTTTACTGATCACTGCAGTGTCACGGGTGCTATGTCCCTTCCCCTGTGCTCTTCCGTTGCATCTCAAATACATTTGTCACAGAGTTCATTTGCTCTCGCATTCATTCTTCTTTCATTAGACTTCATTCATTTTAACTTCATTCATTAGTTAAAATCAATTGTTCTGTGATTACCTGATTCTTCTATTAATCTGCAAGCACTTTAAGGGTCAGAAAAACAATTCATTACATTCCTGACACAAAGGGCAACATATAGTGGGTACTTAAGGTGTAGTAAATAAATGAATATGTTGCTAGGTAGTACACTGTGGAGGCTGAATTCTTTCAACTCTTCCACTGTTTTACTCTAGGACCTTGAGGTAAGCCCCCTAAGCCTTCGGAGTCTCAGTTTGCTCATAAGCAAAACAGGGATGATACAAATGGCATCTACTCCTATTCAATGCAAAACAGCTTAATTCCCAACAGGTTGGTGGAGAAGAGGAAGGACCTTTTACTTATCATCCACAATGTGGTCAGATTTGAGAAGATAAAACTTTGCTGGTAGCCTTTCCCACTACGAATCTGAAAGATCCAAGCATATTCCCACTGGGCATTGTGAGAAGCTCTGTCCTTAGTGAGAACCATAACCCTGGTTATGGCATCAAGCGTGTCCTAGGTTTGGTCTCTTCCTATATGATGGTGAAGTAGCCATTCCTTGACATGGAGAAAGAGAGGAGAGAAAGAGAAAGATGTCAATGAGCCAAGAGAACCCTTGGTGGTTGTTTTCTGGGTGCTCAAAGAAGCTTGAAAGAAATACTGGTTTGACTAATACTTCCTGAAAAGAGAAAATGTCTACTCTTTAAGAAACCCTTCATTGACAGGATATACATGGAAAATACTTAGGCATGTGTCATAGAATTTATCATTTTGCTTGTCGTTGAGTCTCAAGTGAAGATTAGTATTTCAAATGACTCTCTTAGTACAAGCACTGCAAAGACATCCTGTGTTGTTTTGCTCTGCTTTGGGTTTCTCTAATAGAATACCCAATATTGGGATTCTGATACAAGGAAAAGAGGTTTGTTTGGTTCGCAGTTCTGGTGGAATACAAAGACCAATGAGGAGCCCTCTGTGCAAAGGGAATTAGGTGTGTGTGCGAGAGTGAAGGTGTGTTCTAGGCTCACTTTATCAAAACCTAGATAATGAATCAGGTCCTTGCAAAACAAGAATTTACTTTCTAGAAAAGTATTAATCTCTCTTAAGCTCCCAGTGGTATATTAACTAAGGGTATAAGAAGTGGGACTGCCCTGTTGAATTGAGTCAGTGTTGTTCTGGAGGTGGGAGACTCACGTGAGGAGTGTTACCATAAGACCAAAAGGAGAGTTTAAGGAGATAGCTCAGCAGTCTAAACACCTATCTGGCAAGTGCAAGGACCCAGGTTCTATCCCTGGTATGCATGCCATTCCAGTCCTGGAACCCTGGACTGAGCCAGCTACAGAAACCAGGCATGGTGGTGCACACCTGTAATCCCAGGGCTGGGGAGACTGAGACACCGTGAGTCTGAGCTACATAGCAAGACCCTGTATGAAATACATAAATGAAATCTTAGAAAAAAGAATCAAGAGCATAAAAGGAAAACTAGAGGGAAGATTGTATGCTTCTCTTGGAGAAGCTTCCCACTGCTGCTTTTCCTTATATGAACTAGTTGTTCTCACCATTAGTGGAGCTCAGGACTTTGCCGTGGCAGGGGATTGCTGTTGTTTCTTTCAAAGAAGCTTTGGTCTTCACCCTGAGCAGCGTTTCCTGGCTACAGTGTGGATCCCTTAGCCTTGTGGGACACATCTTTTACATCCCCGCCCTCAAACGAGACATGGACTTTCTAGCTTTCACCACTGCCCTTTGGCCTTTCTTAGTGCAGATCTTTGTAGAGATTTGTATGGCACATTGCCATGGGCTTTAGCCCCTTGCTACACTGTGTGGGACATTGCCTAGGGATCCAGGGTCTTGGCTGGATTCTACGTGTCTCTAGCCTGCAGAGAGATCTCTTGCACTCATCTGCTTTTGAATTACTGGCTGACTACCTAATATACCCTTATAAATCATATGTCATGTATTAAATCTATTTTCTTGCAAACCCCGAGTGTAACACTCCCCAGTAGCACTCAAAGGTGCCACCTCCAATTACCTCCACACTTCATCCCAAGTTTTGATGAAGACAACCCATATTCAAACCATAGCATCCAATTTGGGATAACGTCAGATACCGAAGCTCTTCAGGAATAATGCTAACAGGCTAGCTTGTAGGGAAACAAATAATCATGGCCAGTGTTTTCAGAAACACACATTCTGCAAAGTGAGTTCCATTATCAAATTGGGAGAGTGCTCAGGGGGAAGGGAGGGGGGTGATCACGAAGTGAAAATAAGAAACAAATCTTCCCCTTTTGGCATTAGCCCTTGGAAGAACACCCAGTCTCTCTGCTGGAGAATCTTTCATTGTTATCTTAAATGACATACATATAGCAACGTCAAAGCAGAGAGAAACTTCTCTGTGGCTGACACATTTCACAGGGAGAAATGGATTTTAAAACTGTTTTCAACTAACAAATTCACAGTCTCAGCCTTCCCTCACCCAGGATGCATTCCCTGGTGTGAGGTGTGGGGAGGGGTGGATGCAAGCTGATAAAATCTAATCCACTGCTTACAGAATTTGAGAAAGAGTTTTTCTAATCACCCACTAGAGGATTGCCCCCTCCCAACCCAATTTCCTCCTAAATCACATACTGGAGGTCAGAAAATGGGGTGATAGGCTGTCCACCATGAGGTGGGTTGAAAAGGCCTTATTCCATTCCATCAGAGCCCCGTCAGAGTTTATAAATTGTCGTGTCTGTCTCTACAAAAAAGGGATAAAGTCTACAGTCTCACAAAAAAATGCATGTTTTCAACTTAGATTTATCATCTTTAATATTGTTGAAGAGTGGGAGAGACAGAGACAGAGTAAGGTGGATGGTAGGGGCTGGAGGGGGGCAGTGGGGAAGGACAGCCAGCAGGTATAATAAAATAAGGACTGTCTTTCCCTGTGAAAAACAGAGAACAGGAAGAGGGAAGAGTGGAAGCCCTGAGTTTACAGGGCAGACTCCAGTGCCCACTTGCTTGGTTCTAATGCAGATTTGCCACTATATGAGTTTAGGTGAGTTACGTCATCTCTGAACTTTCTTACCTTGGAAATGAACGTAATGATAGGACAGTCTTCATACAGTGTTGCAAAGTGAGACGAACTAACCCCTCCAAGTATTTGCCCCAGTACCTGGCATGTAGCAAGCATTTATAAAGGCTTTGCTTGGTTGTCCAGAAACCACAGAGTGGGCTTCAGTAAACAGAGCATTGTCATAAAGAATCAGGTATAGCGATTATACATAGACAGAATTTAGGAACAAGAAGTACTGCCGTACTTAAATAAGAATGGTCAAATGTGGGGGGTGAGGTGGCAAGCACAAGGTTCTGAGTTTGATCCCTGGTACCACATGCCATGCTAGCCCCAGCATGGGACATGATGGCACACACCTATAAATCCCAGCCTAGAGAGGCTGAGACAGGAGGATCACTATGAGTCTAAACTGCATAGTGAGACTCTATATAAAAAAATAAATAAATTAATTAATATCTAAAAATAAAAAGGATGCTCAAGTGTGAAAACCACAATCTGCTGGAATCAGGACTTTCTCTCTCCCTATATCTCAACCATTTTTATATTTGTTTCATGTGCTTTATTCTCTTATTCCAGCATATCAACCATTTTCATTTCTGCTTCATTAGTATCGCCCATTGTAATTGTTACCAAGTGGTACCCACTGCCAACACCTAGGGGATGATATCCCATCCCCGATGCCCAGGAATAAAGATCCACTTAGCTCACTGAGGTCAGCTGTCTCCCCCTGACCTGATCGCAACTCAGCACAAAACATTGAGGAGTGAGGTTTGTGAGTAAATGATAAGGTTATACTCAGAATTCCAATTGTAGCTTAGAATTTTATAATTTTAATAATGGTTAAAATTATAACCATTATTAACAAGGAGGTCAAAATCACAACCTTTAATGTTGAAATATTTGGGTTTTAGTCCAAATCCTACCATTTGCTACCTATGTATCCTTAAGCAGGTAACCTCATTTCTTATTTCTCAGTGTTCTCCCACATATAATACATATATACTAAACTCCTGTATCATTGGATTATTTTTCTGGTTAAATAAGATAAGTGCAATACATGATAAGCAATCAATAGCAGCCATTTAACTATTGTTCTTATTTATTTATTTATTTTTTACTGGTGAAACACCTTAGCTGAGAACAGCACCTCTATAGAATTAGCGACCACACATTTTGAGCTCTTTTTGCAAGAGCTTCCACATCAGCATCAGGAACCATCCTGTCCATCCTCCTGGGCAGGGTTTTGATTTATGCCTGTGCTAAATCTGAGTTTCCTGTAGATGCACACCCAGAGAGCCGTTCCTTCTGGGAGCACGTGTGGAACTGGAATACATCCTCAATCTGTCCTAACCACATGCAGCCTGATGCCACCCCCTCCTCCCTCCCAGCCCCCTCTTTCCCCTGCTGTGGTGTATATGTCAGTGGTGGGTGGTGATGGAAAATCAGGGGAGACAGAGCCCATTAGACACAACTGCAGGCAGCTATGGTTTGCCAATTATGTTTTGTTTCTTTCTGCTTTCCCCAGGATTTTCAGGATATACACATTCTTTCTGGCACTCCCCCTGGTTCCATGCCTATAAAATAAGTTTAATGGCTGAATTTTCCTTAAGATAATCAGAGGCAGTATAATTTATGCATATGAATAGTATTGTAGCCAGATGTAATTTTGCTCAAAGTTGTGGCATTACAGTTAGAAATGGTTGTGGCTGGCTGTGTTTCGTAGAATTTGCAATTTATTTAACAGTTGACTGAGCACTGACCCCAGATAAAATAACCATAATCAAAGAGTAGGTTTTTTTATTTATTTATTTTTTCAGGATATAAAAAAAAAGGTAGAGAGAGGGCTTTGGAAAAAGACTTGGATCCAGTGCTGATTGGAGAGAAAAGCAGGTGGTGAGGATTCCAAGGCAGGTGGATGCTGTTTAGTTAGAAGGCAGAAAAATTTGACAGAGGGAAGGGTTGGTATATCTGATTTGAAATTTTTTCTCTATCGCAGGGCATTCTGTTTGGAGATTTATCCCCAGTTGATTGGGGGGGCATAAATTATTTTTGCTTTACTCCCATATACTGTGCTGCTCCAGTTCTAGGCTGTCCAGCGGAAGACTGCAGGACGCTTGGGAGTGGGGCAGTGAGGAGCCAAAGCACGCCTTTATCTTCTGTAAAGAGCAACTCATCCTTTCCAAGAATCTGACACTTCTATTGTCTGCTTCATTCTACAGGGGCAGAAAAGAAGTCTTCCTTGCACAAGAAGTCTGCTTCTGTCTAGGTTCCACACCTGCTCCTTCTTAAATCTTCTTTCTAAAAAGAATGTTTATAAAAAAAAAAAAAATGTTTAGTAAAAGTTCAGGGCAGAAAATGAACCTCATCCGAGCAGGGGCTGATGCTAGTGCTCATGCATCAGGCAGCGTTACTTTCAGTTTGCATTGTGTCGGGGCCTTGTGCGCCTGCGTGGGCTGGACGTCACAGGGTACGTCCTTCTTCCTGGGCGCATAGAGCAGGGAGAGCGGGAGCACTCCCATCCGGGCCAGGGAGGGCCACCTCCTGCCCCAACTCCATTTGTTACCATTGAGATTTGAGCACCTGTGTGGAGCTGATAAAGTACTGAGAAAACCAAGATCTATCTTTATGGCTTCTCGCCCATCCTGGTCCTCAGCTCCATGACAGTTCTAGGTGAAGGCTGCTAAGTAAGAACACAGTTCGTTCCTAGCTGGGAACCCACCACAATAACCACCCTTTCCCAAGCAACAGCTTGCATAGACTACATGCTCTTGTTCTCCGTCTTGCTGGGTCTCTCTTTCACTTCTATCCTTCAGAGGATTTCTCTTCCTGGAAAGTTAAGCCATACTTCTTTTTTCTATCATTCCAGATCTATTTTTGTTCTGGCTCTATCAATTTGCATTCCCTGTGTGTTCTTTACTTATTTTATACCTTATGTCCATCTCCCTTAGCTGCATACTGCGTTTCAGTCACTCCCAAATTGTGATCTCTCATTTGCTCAGAAAACAGTCAGTGTGTTTCATTTGGACAATTTCTACTCGTTGATCAAAATTTGGATCACTTTTCTTTGGTACTGGAAATTAAACTCAACACCTCACCCTTGCCAGGCAGGCGGCGCACCGCTGAGCTGCATCCCGGGCCCTGCGTCAGCTGTGTTTTGCACTGCGAGAGCGTTCCCGACTCCTGAAGGTTGTGACTCCATCACCCCGTGTTACACACAGACCCAGGATATCACCTCACGCACTGGAGCTCCCCATAAGGCTCCATAAGTGGCTAACAAGGAGCAGTCATGTATAGGTCGTGACGTAGCTTAATATGTATTTATGCGCACATATATTTATGCGTGTCCCCTAAAAATAGTGACTGAGACTAATGTATAGGAGGTGGGGACGTGACTTAAGAGCAGTGAGAGGACGCAATGATGAAATTTCATTCGAGGAATCAAAATACTTGAGGCTGAAGGAGACTGGGACTAAGTATGCTGAGCCCTGTATACTGTGAACTCTGACTAGGCCCGTTGCTCTGCTAGGAGCTGTAACCATGGCATCTCGTGAATCCGTGCAGTGGAACTACCACGGGACAGCCATCATCTCCTCTACCTGGCTGAAGAGGCCGGCAGCCATAGTGACAGCATAACAGGATCAAGAGTATAAAGCGATACGGCTCTGGAATTTGCATGCTTTTCACCCTTTTGCTTTTTAAGAGATTCTTTTTAAACACATGAATGTTTTATGCTATCAGAGAAGCACAGATAATATACAAACAGTCTTTGCAGGTGTGTGGTTCAGTCACATTAAAATCCATCACCTCACGGTCATTACCACCACTATACAGATTTAGTTCTCATCCATTTTGACAGCTGCATAGTACTTCATTGTTAGACTCAATATCATACATTTAGTAATTCTTTAGTTGACAGGGCGATTTCCATTTTTCAAGTACTGCTAAAACCAAACTTGTTTTTTCACCTGACCCCCATTGTGCATGGTTAAAAGCATCTCTAAAGTACATTGCTAGAAGTGCTGGATATTTGAAAGTATGAAATGTTTATTTTCAAATATTCCAGGCAGCAATTGTTAAATCTGTCTCCAAAGAGATTCTGTAGTTTGTGCTCTCAACGTACGCAGAGGTTTTGTTCCAGCACATTCTCACCAATGCTTGGCATTATTTTGCCACTCACTCTGAGGGGTGAATATCTTATGTTTTTAATCTGCATTTTTCTGCTTACAAAGCAGAGTACACTTTCCACAAATTTACTGGCGACTCAGGACTCCTGCTCTGTGAATTGGCTTCTTCTCATGTTGGGTTGTTCGTCTTTTCTTATTGATCTTGTGGACTTCTTTACATTCTGGGAACGAATCCACTGTTCGTTTTATGTGTTGCAAATAGCTTTGCCCAGCTGTGCTTTGTCTCTTAACTTTTCTTTTAGTATTTTATTTTTTGTTATACAAATATTTTAAAGATTTTTTCTTTTCATGGGTAGGGCTTTAATCCATTCAAAATATGATTTTTGTGTGGTGGGAATTAGGAGGTCTAATTTTATTTGTCTTTCACGCTGTTTCTACTACGTGGCATTGATATTAAGGTAATGACAGCTACTGTCAGTGCAATATCATGGTATTTTTTCCTCTTGTTATGGTGTGGAAGCTTGAATGTGTCTTACAGTCAGCAGCATCTTAGATCTCATAATGGGTACAAATATTTTAAGTTTGTCCCAATTCTTCACACCTGCTGGGACGAATCTCCTGTGTCTATTATTCTGGTGAAAGTTGGTCTTTTAGCATTTCATAGGAGTGCTAGAATTACTTGGTCAGGTTCTGAGAATGACTCATAGTTTGTTCTTCTGCTTTTGTTTTTGAAATTAGACTTGTATTGACTGTAAAAAGGAATTATTTTGGGATAATTGTGGTTAAGATATCTTGATAGGATTTAGTTGGCGAGAAGTTTGAATTAAAGGGATGTTCCCAGGTTGAAAACCCACTAGGGTGAGTAATTACAGAGCCAGGGCCCCCTCCCCCATGGTACATAAGCCATCAATTGGACAAATGAGACCTCATCCCTTGGGACATCCATGATGCAGCTAAGTGGCCAGCTGTTAAAGTTGACAGTCACTGAAGTAGAAATTCGGGCTTCTTCTGGAAACTTCAGGAGACTCAGCTCCTACAGTGTGGTGTGGAGAGCAGAAATCAGAGGTGGGAGTGAGCTGGTCTTGCCTTTTCTGTCTGCACAGAGCCAGCCTTGAGGTAAAAGAATCAAATGTCTCAATTTTCCATTCATTTCTAGTGGTTCCTGGGAGGCTAAACAATATCTCACTCTTTTTTTTTTTTTTTTTGGCTTGGATTCCTTCCTCTCTTCTGTGCCTCAATTTTTTTGCCTATCTATCTATCTATCTATCTATCTATCTATCTATCTATCTACCTACCTATCTACTAAATACAGGAGCAGGAAAACAATAGCTTGCAGGTCTCCTGTGTAGGCTGTTTATTTTTTGTAAATAAAGTTTTATTAGTGCACAGTCATGCTCACTCATGTACATATTGTCTGTGGTGTTTCCAGGTTGCAATAGCAGGTTCAGGTTTTGAGAAAGATTGCTAATGTCTACAACATTTTACCCTCTAAGACTTGATAGAAAGTAAATTGCCAAATCTAACTTTAAAAGAAGAGGCTACTGTCAGAAAGGCCCTTTGTTCTCTGGATTCTAGCATTAAATTTTCTTTATGGTTTTAGTTTGGCAATGGTAAAGTTATTTTTTGGTAATGAATTAGATGGCCATGCATCCACAGAAATTTGAAAACACGGATGAGAGTCCAAATCCACTAGGGGGAATGCAGTCCCAGACAAACATAATTGTTTTCTCCTAGTTTGAGGCTGTCCTTGGGAAATTACCTTTGGAAGCTCCAAATAGAATAGAAGAGGGTTTCCGGGAGCCCTCCTGGCAGAGCTAATTTTCTCTTCCCCAAACTCAGTGTGGAGGAAGGCAGTGAGGGGTTATTACAATCCTTTATTAGAAACCCCTTTAGGTCAACTAAGCAATCGGGTGAAATGTGATGCCTCCAATAGTTTGTGACTGTATGATTGGTTTTTGACAAGAATTCTGTCTTGGATCTGAGGTTCTGGCTTCTTTGTTCAGCTTCTTTTCCTGCCTGGGTCCACTTTATTGCCATCGCTTCCCCACCACTCTGCTAGGTCACTGACGCCTCTCTCTCCTAACATGAACAGATGGCAAGCCAAGGGCTGTGGGCGGCGAACACTCTCTATGGTGAATAGCAGCAGCTAATGCACACAGTCCCTTGATGGATCGTGCACAGACATCTGTGGGCCAGGAAGAACACCGAAATCTAAAAATGATAAATTCATAGATAAGTAGAAATAAAATTCAACAATACAGGAGACTAATCCTAGTTTATTGAACCTGGGTGTCTTGAATAATGCTTGTAAGGCAATGCCAACAATCCAGTAAGAGCAATGACCATTGTGGAAAACTAATCAGTACCCCCTCAGACGCAGCTGCGTCCTAATGCCTGGAACTCACGAGTGTATTGCTTTACATAGCAAAAGAGACTCTGCAGATGTGGCTGGATTGAAGACCTGGCGGTGGAGAGATGATCTTGGATTATCTGAATGAATCTAATCAGTCGCAGAGGCTTCATCAGAAAAGGACAGGATAAAGAGAAGTGATGGTGAAACTAGAAGTTTCACACCTAGAAGTGTGTGTGTGTGTGTGTGTGTGTGTGTGCGTGTGTGTGTGTGTGTGTGTGTGTATGGTGTGACCATTGCTTTGGAGAGAAAGGTGGAGCCAGAAGCCAAGGAAGGCTGATGATCTCAGCAAGCCTGACAAGGCAGTGAAATGGACCCTCTCTGGGAACCCCAGAAGGACCATGGCCCTGCTGATATTTTAATTTTACTCTAGGTGTATCTCTGGCACCTAAGACTCTCAGATGATAAAGCTGTTTTTTTTTTTTTTTTTTTTTTTTAAGTATTTGGTACAGGATCTTACTATGCAGCTTAGACTTGTAGTGCTCCTTCTGTCTCAGCCTCGCCAGTGCTGGGATTACACGTGTGCACCACCATGCCTGGTCTTGGTGGCTGGCTCAGCCTGCCCTGAGGCTGGTGCTGGTGTGGCACCATGTGCTGGGGGTCGAACCCTGGTCCTTGCACTTGCCTAAGCACATGCTTAGTCTGCTGAACTACCTTGCTGGCCCAGTCTATGTTATTTTAAAGCCCTAAATGTGTAGTTCTGTGTCACGACAGTATCAGGAAAGTCATACAAGTAGCAAACAACACATTTCTTATGTTCCTGGCACTGTGCTCTGCTCTCTGACTCCGGCATGAGATTTATGTGCACTATTGCCTGAGGAGTCCGGAGTTAGGATCTCTATGTTAGGTACAAAGAAGCTGAGACTAGGGGAGGGAGTTTCAGAGCTGAGTCTGTGACTCCTGAATTATATTCTCATAGGGCTACGCAGTAATGGCAAATCTCAGTCCTTAGTTTACTCAAGACCTGACATTTAACAAGGTGTGAGCCCTCAGTGTTTCCTTTGTCACTGACTCATGGCACAGTGCAAGGATATTGTGGGCATGGATGATAGGTAATGAGATGGTGTTTGGTCCCCAAGGGTGACCTTTGTAGTTACTCACTTTCTTGGCCTTGATCTCTTTTATCTACCTGAGAAGAGGGTGTGGATAAAGTGATATTTACTTGTATTCATTCATCTCTTGGAGATTTGGCATGATATTTCCAGTTCATCCAGTACTGTGGACACCATGAGGGGCTGAGCCATCAACAGAGTGCTCTCATTTGGATTTTGAACATCAAACATAGACCTTTCCATTACAAAAAAAAAAAAAAAAAATGGCTTTAAAATTCCAGCCACAAGGTGTGCAGTTTAGAGGCAGAGTGGATAGAAACTTTTGCAAATAAAATCATGACTGTGAAAACTTTGTATCTCACAGAATATATTTATCTTGTTAGTGTTCCTGGAGAATTTGCATAGCAGGAAAAAAAGCTTTTAACTTGTTTCCTTATCTGGCCTTTTTACTATAGAGAATTTTTTTCCCCCTGAAGGTGTATCTCCTTGTGGAATCTGGTGTTTAAAGGAAATGTCATCAGGGCTGTGATGAAAATTGAATTTTCCAGTGCCTAAGGATGACTTTCTTAACTAACTTAACAGACTCCCAACTTAAATGGATGCACGTATTCTGGCCTGCTTTGAATCTGCTACTCTCCCTCAGCTTTCAGCCTCTTTCTGAGGATGCGTCTTTGTTTTCCACCCTTTCCTCCCCTGCTCCCTGGACCATATGCAGTTCCACCTGTATTCTGTGTTCATCTCTCTATTGCTTGAAAAATTCATAATCTTTTCCCTTTGGCCACCACATGGGTTTGTAAAAGTTTCAGAGTTTTGGAGATTGGCAGTTCTGTGCTTGTACTGGTAGTGTGGGTCTCTGTTTCATTCTAACACCTGGCTGTACCTTGGCCGGGAGGGAGGGGCATCTGTCATCTGCACGGGAAAGGTATAAGATGAGATGGGATGACGGAGGGGCCAGCATTTTCTTAACTCTCAAGTGACCTAAATATCCACTGAAACTCATTCTTACACTCATGTCAACAGCCACCTCTGATCTGGGGAGATGTCAGCTCTGCCACAAAAGAATAATACATAAAGTTTTGGACACATTCAGTGCAGACGTGAGTCCTTGATACTATTCTGCTTTCAGATGTGGAACCCTCAGCTGTGGGATACCCTGAAGCCTCTTCTCAGCCCTCAGGAAAAAAATAGATTAGGAGGGTCTGGCAATGGGACTGGTGTTCTACTACCAGGTACATTTCCCTAAAGGATAAAATGAGAATCCTTCCTGCAAGTTTTTGAAAAAGCAGATCTTACATATAGAAATTTATACCTACTTGATTAACTTGAATACAAAAATCAGAGAATGCCCTTGGCAAGCTGGAACTGAGATCCCTCTTTATAGACCCTGGAAGTTCTGCACAGCCCATAAAATAGAGAATGGGTAACACTCTGCCCTCCAGGGTAGAGAAATAACTAGGAAGCACAGTGTCTGTCTACTTAGAATTCAGGTTGGAAAGATAATCCTTTAAGTGGCCATATATCTTATTGTCTGGACTATGACACTTTTTATTAAAGTAAAAGTTCTATTGAGTAAATGGCAAGCTCCAATTGTACATCTTGATGTATTTTGTGTGTGCATTTACCCACATGACCATAATATGGAGCAATACAAAAAAATAATCTCAATGGTACTAGAAAGCTTCTTCATGACCCTTCCCAGCCTCCAGCCACCTTCTCCATCATCACCAAGGGAACAGCTCTTCTAGTTTTTATCATCATATATTAATGTTGCCTGCTTATGTACTTCATCCAGTTTTTTTTTAATGTATTTGGCATAGGATCTCACTGTACAGCTCAGACACATAGTGATCCTCCTGTTTTCAGCCTCCTCAGCACTGGAATTACAGCTTGTGCCACCACTCCCAGTCTCAGTGGCTGCTCAGTGTGCCTGGGGGTGGTGCCAGTGTGGCACGTAGTACCCTGGTCACTGAACTTGCCTAAGCAGGTGCTTAGACTGATAAACTATCTCACCGGCGCTTATGGACTTCATCTGAGTGAAACCATGTAAAATGCACTTTTATTTGTGTTTATAACAAAGAATGAACTACTTTTAATAAGATGGATAGATAAGTCTCAGAAATTCATCTTAGTGAAACAAATGAGGCACTGCACATGGTAGAGAATATTCTTAGGACTTGGGATGAATGCTTGCTTTCTCTTTAGGGAATTGAAACGTCAACTCTAAACCACACAGAGATGTAACATCTGGAAAATTCATCCCAGGAAATAAGGCTTTGTTCTATAATAGACAACTTGAGCTCGATACGCATTGAGGGTTACAGGTCTTTTCAGGGATTCTACTTTATCCTTGAAGATTTTCCTGCCAAGGAGCAATGGAAACCAGAGCCCAGGTGAATATGAGATGCTCCCTGTGCCTTTGAAGCCTCTCGGGGGCCACTTCTTTACATTTGGGCTCCTTCTGTCTTTGAAACAACTGCAGAATTAACCCACGTCATAAGCCCTGAACTCAGAGGCAATATTAAATAAAATGATTCATGTGCTCCCAGCTGTGTACATCCTTCCAAAAGCCACTGTCCCTCACCTGTCTCCATGCCCCGAACAGAGCTCAGGAATCATTAGCATTTGATGATCTTGTGTTTTGAGACTTCAATCTCTTGTACTTTGAAATTGAAATTCCTGAGCCTGCGAGGGCCCCTGGGCAGACAGCTTACTTATTGAACTTTCTCCAGCATCACAGCTCAGCAAGTCAATCTATCCACTCTGTTTCTTGCAATGCATGATCTGCTGGAAAGCTAGCATTGGGATGACGCTGACGAAACAGAGCCATATGAAATTCCCCTCTCATTTTCTTGTGTCAGGGTGCAAGATGACAGAAACTTGCACAATAATTAACAAGTATCAGGCTGATGAAGTGACATGCTTGCCCACACTCTGTTTCTGAGACAGGTGCCATGGGTACAATTGTCCTTCTTGAAATCCATTTTTAAATTCCAACTGTTCCCTGTTCTCCAGAATTATGCATCCTGCACCCATGAAGTGCTCCCACTTACAGAATATATGTTTGTTCCTATTTCATTGTATTTTTCCATTCAGTAGATTGGTCATAAGTACTGAACAGAGAGGTAATATTAGGTAAAATGAGTTAGGTGCTCACCATAGTGTTTTCCATGTAATAACATTGGAATAATGTTAAGAGTTATCATTATGAAACATGGAAAAATCAGGATCCTTCCCATACTATCTGCAGTGTGATTGTCATTTCTGTTTCTTTCCTGTCTTGTTCTGTAAATTTTTTTGGGGGGGTTTGCCTTTCTGTCTGTCCAGAGTGCCATTTCAGCTCCTCTCATTTGACCACTTTGTGCTTTTCCCAGGAAACTCTTTCAGCAGAAAGACTTAGGCTTTCCAGAGAGAGAACACTGGCCCTTCCTGGAGAGTGCAGCTTTATGTGCTTTTCTCTTCTTGATTTTGCCAGGACAACAGCCTTCTATTTCTGTCCCTACTGCTCGAGTGCTCTGCGAGCGAGGACTTCTGGCTTTGCTGGGGACTAGCCTCTGCAGCATCATCTGTCCCTCATGCCCTTCTCTCTGGATTAGCAGTCATGTCTCTTTATCACTTTCAGCAATTTTTTCCTCTTGGCTCAAAGAGTAAAATTCATGTGGGTTTAATGGCTTGTGTTTTTACTCAATATCTAAAAATTGATGGAAATACACTTGCATATTTTTTGCTCATGCGGTAACAGTAACTTAATCACACAAGGAATAATAAAAATTTCATAACAGTAAATTATGGAAAATTATAGCCCATAATAAAATATGTAATTCTGATGATAAGCATAATTCCTGGTGTATGCTCCAATCAACATTTAACAATAACTCATGATGCAAATACACAAAAGCCAGCCCCTCAACACCTTTCTTTGCTTAATAGTCTTGTTTATCATTATGATTTTTCTACCATGTGATGGGTCTGTTGTTTATTTGGTTCAATATATTTATTTTTATTCACTTACAACTTCCTTTGTTAACACTCATCTTATGCTGGCCAGATAGCTCAGAGGACTAAGGCGCCTGCTTAGGCAGGTTCAGCGATCAGGCTCTGATCCCTGGCATGCCACACCAGCCTCACCCTGGGGGTGCACTGAAATAGCGAATGAGACACAATGTGATGTCATGTGCCTGTAATCCTAGCTCTTGGGAGGCTGAAAACAGGAGGATCACTAGGAGTCCCACCTGTGTGGTGAGACCCTGTCTTAAATTCATAGGAAAAAAAAAGAAAACCTCATGGCGACATAAGTTTCTGTCTAAGGTAATGAAGCATTCTTTTTTCATACTTGCCTATGTGGACATTTTCATTTTATCTTTACTTCATTGATGATGGTTGGGCCAGGTACAGAAAAAAGAATCATTTTTATTCAAAATGTTGATGACCCTGATCCACAGTCCGGCTTTTGATGCTGAGATATCTAATGCTATTCTGATCCTTGTTCCCTTGTATGTGACAGATTGCTCCTTTCTGCCCCTTTAACCCCTCACTAAAATATTTTAGCGACTGTGCTCCCTGTGTCTTGGATGTTTGGAAATTCTTCAGGAGTGTATCTTGTAGATTTTTTTCCTCCCTCCTTGCTTTCTCTTCCTCCTCTCCTTTCTTCTTTTCCTCTTTAGCTTGAAACTTTGGACATGAAAATACTAACAGTTCTAGAAATGTGCTTTGTTATTACTTTTGAACAAGTTCCTCTCATTTTTATTTCCTGTTTCCAATTTGTTTGAAATGACTACTGCCTGAATATGAGAATTTCTTCTCAGAGTGCATTTAACTGAGACTATTTGTCTTTTTCTCATTCTATATTCTTGAAATTTATTCAATTCTGTTCTTCAACAATGCTTGGTTTATAAAATAAGGTTGCTATTGTGTTTTAAGATTTTTTTTTTTGCTTATTTGTATTTTTTTGTTTGTCTATTTTGCTCCCTTATTTTTTTGTCCCTCTTGTCTATCTGTTATCTTCCCAAGTTATGTATTTGTAATTTTCTTCTTCCCTCTGACTTATTTCATATTGCATTTTTCAACCTCTGGTTTCTTTTTTTAGGGTATCGCTCTTTCATTCTAAAGTCTTCTTTCTAGCGCCAAGTAGCCTTTGATGAAGAGCTCACATATATGGCTATAAAAAGCCTTGCTTTTGAGAACCCTTAATACAAAAGATGGAAGTCAATTTAATTCCAAAGAAAAATTTTCATCTCATCTTTCAGATTCTCCAGCATGGATACAACAAAGTCTCCTTTTACTCAATAGAATGGATGACTATTGTGTCTCCTTTTCTGCCTTCTTGGTATTATTCTGTTTAGGTCCATAATCCTATTTTTGTTGCGTGAAAGATAATAGCTTTCTCCCTTCTTGGTAAAGCAAAATAAGCTAATTCCTGTGTTGCGTTTTCATGACATTTGTATCAGAGGACTTTCTCCGCTCCTAGCCATGGGGGTGGAGACTGTGGGGGCAGAACATTTCTTTGTACTGATTACAGCTGAGCAGCTATCTTTCCCAGTCAGCCAATGTGAGACCGGAGAGTGGAAATTTCCACTTTTCACCAACATGAGATCCTGTTGTCACAGCTATAGAACCAGGGGGACAGGGAAGACAAAGCTATAGAGCAAAAGCAGGTAATGATGAGAAAAACTGAGTGTATTAGGAACTATATGGGAAATCAGACCCTCATCTTTCTGTACATTGAGGGTGTGTCATTGGCTTAAAAAAAATCTAGGGAATCTCAGCTGGTTGTCGTATGTCACCACAGCTTTACATCCAAATATCTAACTGATAGGCTGGATTTCTTTTGTCAGGGGCTGTGTTCTGTTCTTATCATAGTACTCACCAAGAGGGTCTGGCTCACTGTAGATTCTCAGGGTGGTCTTGTTAAGTGGAAATAGTGCACTCATCAGTGGTGTCCAAACTGATGCAGTATCTGAACATCAGAATCCCTGGGTTAAAATATAGTCCCTCATTTCTGGGCTTGACTCCAGATCTCTTAAATCAGAATCTCTACGGAGAAGTTCTGAGAGTCAGCTTTCACACAGCTCATCACAGGGCTCATATGCATCCAGCCCTCTATTGCTCTATGTCTTGACGTGTGGAAGCCATTAGTTTATGCACTGTCCTCTTCATCTCCCAAGTCCTAGTGGTGGCAACAGGGTCATAGTCTTTGTGGATTGAGGCTGCTCTAACAATTCAGTGAGATTTTGTAATTTTTCCAAAGAGAAAAATTTCTTGTTTGTTTTTTCTAACTTTCTTATGGATCTAGGCTATGAGCAAGCAGCAACCTGAGTGTGCTTGGGTATTCTCCCCCGAAAGTCACATTCTCTCTGAGATATTTACAATGGCAGAGATAATGGGTTATTGATGAACCAATCAGCTAGGATGGCCCCTGGTGAATTAGCCACTGGCCTGCCTGGGATAAGGAACTACTGCTGAGCTCAGCAGCCACGGGGAAAGGTCTAAATCACACCCATCACTTCCTGCAAAGCCAATAATCTCTGTTAAAGGCGCTACCACAGCCAATTCCTCATCCAGGGAAGTAACTTATTTAATTTATAGTTAATTGAAGGCTTGGAGCCTTGGAATCAGATGGATGAGGATTTCACTTCTGGCTCCCCCTCTCTTTCTTCACTGTGTAATGAAACACATGTTATTTAACATCCTTAAGTTTTAGTTTCCTTGTCTATGAATAATAATCCTGTTACTAACTTCGTAGAATTGCTATAAACAGTGCATGAAATGATGAATATAGAGCATTTCACAGTTTAAGAATCACTTCCATATTCATTATCTCATTTAAATCCCACAATAATTCTATTATATATACATAAGTGCATATATATGTGTGTGTTTTATACATAAATATTATAAATCTCAGAGTTTTAATCTTTTACTCAAGAATTGCCCCATACCTTATCCCAAATTTATTCATACTGTATAAGTGAAAAATTCAGAAGGGAAAATGATTTGCCCAAGATCATATGGTCAATAAATGACCAGCTCAATAACTTTCTGTAGTACAGTAAAACCTAATCTACATACATCAGCCTTCAAGGACTTAATTGGACTCATTTCTATTTGTTTCTTTTTGTGAAATGTTGAAGAAATGGCCCAAGTTCTCTACTCTACCAGATAAGCAATCTCTTGACATGTAAATACTCATTCTGTACCCTCCCAACCTGACTCTGGACTTAGGCAAGTAGAGCAATGGTATGACACAGCTCTGAGCCTAAGTCTTAAGCAGTAGGGTATGGTTTTGTTGATACTTGGCCTTTCCTATCTCCATGACAACGTGACTGGGCTAGGCCTGCTGGAGGGTGAGGAATGGAATTTAGAGATGATCTCAAGCTGGTCCCAGACATACCAACAACAAGCACACTGTCATGTTCCACCAGGGCTTTGGTTGCTCGGTGTGCAGCATGGGTGCACAGAGGAAACTGAAGCATTACCTGTATCTCACGATACTGTCTCCTTCACTCAGCTGATGTCATCGACCAGGATTCTCTCCAGCCTCCCGAACAAACTGAGCTCTTTGCATCCTCAATCTACTCACAAATGCAATGCTTTACCACAAGGTCCCCCTCCTCACCCTACCAGCAGAGTTCTTTATTTCTCACCTTTAAAGTTTCACTTTAAGTGTTACCACAGAGAGAGTATTCTCCAATATTGGTCTATATTCAGGTCTGCTAAATGCTGTCTGTTTCACTATCTTATTTTTCTCTATCATAACTTTATTATAATTTATGGTCATGTAATGATTCTCTATCATGATTGGGTCCACTGTGACTGGGTTGTGGCTGTGTTTTATTCACTGTTCTATTCTTAACACCCCGTCCAGCTCCTGGTACAGGCAGCTTTCTGTACATATTTTATGAGTAAGTGCATGCAAGAATGAATAAATTGGCAGAGTCAGAATTTCAGCTCTCTACTCTTCACTATCTTTTTCTCCTGCAACAATTATGGCTTTATTGGAGGTTCAGGGCTTATCTGGCTTGGCATGTCTATCTAAAATGTGTCCTTCTCTGGTAATGCTTAATGTTTAGTCTGTTTAGCAAGCATCTTTTTTTATCAGTTTACACTCAAGTGAGCAGTTTAACACTTTCAGGGATTAACTGACAGTCAGATGAGAAGAGACATGGGAAAATAGCTTGGAGTAGGTCAGAACACAGGGGAGATGAGCGCTTCCAGAGAAAAGCAAGGGAATTTGAAACAATTGCAGCAACTTACTTGTGGTTCAGCTATGACTATTATACATTGAGCTTTGGGGTTCAGTAATGTTGGCTCCTGTTACTGGTTTCTTTCTTTCTTTCTTTTTTCTTTCTTTCTTTCTTTCTTTCTTTCTTTCTTTCTTTCTTTCTTTCTTTCTTTCTTTCTTTCTTTCTTTCTTTCTTTCTTCTTTCTCTTACCTCCCTCCTTCCCTCCCTCCCTCCCTCCTTTCTTTCTTTCTTTCTTTCTTTCTTTCTTTCTTTCTTTCTTTCTTTCTTTCTTTCTTCTTCTTTCTCTCTCTCTCTTTTTTTTTTTTTTCTGATGCTGGGGATCAAACTGAACTTGGGACCTTGCGTTTGGCACTTACACTGCTAAGCTATCTCCCCAGCCCCACTATTCTTAGAGCAGCTGACTGAGACCTTGGGCCCCCCAGGTTTACTTTGAAAGAGACGAGCCTAGATGTGGAAATGATCTCCATCATCATGGAGAAAAGCATTTCACTCTGTGCCATTAGTCACTACCCTCTTGGGCCCAGAATTTGACGTGCTAGAAATCTTGCTGCTCAGGCTGCTTAGCCAGAATGTCCATGCTGGGTTGATGTCCAGCAACTCTTAGAGACTAAGATATTTCAAGGTTTGTTACAATCAAGTGAGCAGAGAGATACATGTCCCTACACTCATGTTTGAATCTGGAGACGATTTTCCACTCAGCCTTGAGAACCTTGGTATGGAACGAAGACAGAGAGAGAAATGTAAAAAGTACAAAAGCAAAAGCAACAATTTTGCTTCTCTGTAGTAGAGCTGGGGAACAGCTAAGGAAAGCCAGCTCATGTTTTGAAGGCAAGGTCCCACATGCAACAGTGTTCAGAGATGAAGCTTCTGAGAGATGATTGGATCCTTAGGATTCTAACCTCATCAATGGTGCAATAAATGGATGGATTCATACTTTAGTAGGATATTGAGAAGTGATAGAAACTTTGGTCAGGGCTAATTGAAGGAAGCTGATCAATAAAGTTGTTCCTTGGAAGGGTATATTTTGTTCTGGTCTCTCCCACTTTTCTTCCTCTCCCTCCCATGCTCTCTTTCCTGGTTAGACTGAGATGAACAGATTTGGCTCCAGCATGTGGTCCCTGATTATGATGCTTTGCCTTGTTACAGGTCCAGAAGCAACAGAACCAAAGGACCATTGATTCAAACATATGAAGCTTGAGTCAAATCTTTGTTCCTTTCACATTGCTTTCCTCAGGTATTTCATCACAGCAATGGGAAACTGACTAGGTCATCCTGTTTAAGTGGCTCACCTGGATAGAGTAATGTTTTATTACAAATTACCATAATATGTGCAATGTTAAACAACAGCTTTCCTTATTTAACCTTCTCAGGGGGACAAGAATCCTGGGATGGATTAACTTGTGCTCTTATCTTAGTGTCTGTTGAAAGGCTATAACCTAGGCATTTGCTGAGGCTGCAGCCTCATTTGAACATTTGAGTGGAGAGAATCTACTTCCCAGATCATTAAGTAGTGTTGAAAATTCATTCTTTTATATTGTTAGGCTAAACTATCTGTTCCCCATCTCTGGCTAGAGGTCTCCCTCAGCTATTTATTATGTTGCCACTGTATAGAGCGTGTGTATTACAGTGTAGTCACTGCCTTACCAGAATAAGCAAAAGAAAAGATGAAAGAGAGAAACAAACAAGATGAAGCCACAGTATTTGATAACCTGACTGAAAATGGAAGCTTGCTACCTCTGCCATGTTCTACCCCTGAGAAACAGATTATTAGCTTCAGAAATATTCAGGGTAAGGGACTACACACACACACTATATTAGTCAGCTTTTCATCACTATAATGAAATAACAGAGGCAACTAACTTTATTTTTTTTTCCTTAGAAATGGTTGTATTTTCCATCAGTCTCATTCCCACTTTGCTTAAGCATTGGCAGAACAGCTCAAGACCACTCGGTGGTGGTTCCTACCCACTCAGTGGCCTGCGCGGTGGGGGCTGCAGACCAATCTCCTGTGGCCAGCTGAGCACTCCAGTCTTCAGTAGGGAACTGCTGAATGGGCACAGGGGGCACCTGCATGCCCTCGGACCAGTCTGTGACCTCGGGCTGAGCAGCAGTGAACTCCGGAGCTGGTGGAGTCCACTCACCCTGAAACTCCCCCTTGGTCACAGCCTTTTCAGCAGCAGCCTGCTCTTCTTTTTCAATCCCTTCAGGATCCCAGTAGAAGTAGAGCTCAGGCAGGACTTCCCATGAGTGTTCACGGGAGATGGTGCCACGCATGCGCAGCACTTCCCGGGCAAGCCACTAGACCCACAGAGTGAACTTCCTTATTGTTGCACGGGATGGCAATGTTCACATAGTGCAGAGAAGGATCTGTGTTGCACAGAGCAATGATTAGCAGATTGACATAAGATGACTCCGTTAGGGGCTGGTGCTCAACCCTGAGGTCAGTAACCACCAATAGATGTGGCTCTCAGAAGGCTGCCTGGATCAGGATAGTGAAGGTTCCAGGCATAAAGCTGCCAGCGATAGGAGTAGTTCCAGTGGCAGCAGCAGACTTCAGCATGGCCCGTGGGCCTATGCTCTTAGAGGATATGACACTGACATCAGCAGGGTTTTCAATGGCCACTATGGTTCGAGCTGCCAGGAGGAGCTTCTCCCAAGTTAGCTTTAGATTTATGATGTAGATTCCATTGCTTTCCTTTTATAGATACATTACTCCATATGGAAATCCAGGTTGGTGCCACTTAAGTGGGTTCCTGCAGCAAGGAACTTGAGGATGTCCTCCTCCTTCATTTGCAGGACATCAAGGGCTCCGGACATTGTGAAGTTTCCCTTTAAGTTAGGATGGGAATCAAGAACAATGCCGGCAGCTTGCCACTTCAATGCACAGCTCAGAGTCTATAACACCCTCTTTTTTCCTTTCTGGGCGACGAGATCCAGTAGCAGAAATCCAAAATGTCAATTCTCAAGATGCACACCCAAGAGATCTTTGACTCTCATGGCAACCCCACTGTGGAAGTTGACCTCTACACCTCCAAAGGTCTCTTCCAAGCTGCTGTGCCCAGTGGGGCCTCCACTGGCATCTATGAGGCCCTAGAGCTGCATGGCAATGACAAGACTCACTACCTGGGCAAGGGTGTGTCAAAGGCTGTTGCACACAGCAATAAAGCTATTGCACCTGCCCTGGTTAGCAAGAAACTGAATGTTGTGGAGCAAAAGATTGATAAGCTGATGATCGAGATGGAAGGGACAGAAAATAAATCTAAGTTTGGGGTGAATGCCATCCTGTGAGTGTCTCTCACAGTGTACAAGGCCAGCACCATGGAGAAGGGGGTGCCCCTGTACTGCCACATCACTGACCTGGTAGGCAACCTTGAGGTCATCTTGCCTGTCCCTGCCTTCAATATGATCAATGGTGGATCTCCTGCTGGCAATAAGCTGGCCATGCAGGAGTTCATGATCTTGCCTGTGGGTGCAGCCAGTTTTAAGGATGCCATGAGCATTGGGGCCGAGGTCTACCACAACCTGTAGAATGTCATCAAGGAGAAGTATGGCAAGGATGCCACCAATATGGGCAATGAGGGTGGCTTCACACCCAACATCCTGGAGAATAAGGAAGGCCTGGAGTTACTGAAGTCTGCCATTGGGAAGGCTGGCTACTCGGACAAGGTGGTCATTGGCATGGACGTGGCTGCGTCCGAGTTCTTCAGGTCTGGGAAGTACGACCTGGACTTCAAGTCTCCTGACGACCCCAGTAGGTACATCTCACCTGATCAGCTGGGCGACCTCTACAAGTCCTTCATCAAGGACTACCCAGTGGTGTCCATTGAGGATCTCTTCGACCAGGATGACTGGGGCGCCTGGCAGAAGTTCACAGCCAGCGCTGGCATACAGGTGGTGGGTGACAACCTCACAGTGACCAACCCCAAGCGCATCGCCAAAGCCGTGAATGAGAAGGCAGTTTTGCAACTGCCTGCTGCTCAAAGTCAACCAGATCTGCTCAGTGACCGACTCCCCGCAGGTGAGCAAGCTGGCGCAGTCCAGTGGCTGGGGCGTCATGGTGTCCCATCGGTCTTGGGAGACAGAAGACACCTTCATTGCTGACTTGGTGGTGGGACTCAGCACGGGGAAGATCAAAACTGGTGCACCCTGCCGATCTGAGTGCCTGGCCAAGTACAACCAGATCCTCAGAATTGAAGAGGAGCTGGGTAACAAGGCCAAGTTCACGGGCCGGAACTTCAGAAACCCCACGAGCAAATAGGCTATGGCAGGCTGGCACCCAAGCCTCAGGCCCAGGTAATTAGGTCCACTCCTGCCACCACTTCTGTAGATGCCATCAGTGCCACCCAGAGCCCGTGACCCCAGCTGTGATCACCATGCTTGTCACCTTGTGTCCCACGGCATCTGGAGCCATGTGTGCGCCCCAGGCCTGGTTCCCAGTGGATCTGTTGTGAAATAAACTCCAGTGCCCAGGAAAAAAAAAAGAAAAAAAGAACAGTGCCGTATGGACCCCTGCCTGGGCAGTATGGAAAAGTGCAACTAACTTTATAAAGAGAAAAAAGTTTCATTAGATCACAGTGTTAGAATTTCAACAGCATAGTGCCTACACCAGCTTCATTGTAGTGGAGGTGATAAGAATCCTCATAGTATAGGCTTGTGTAGAAGAGAATAGTCATGCTTCCATGAGTACCAGGAGGTAAGGGTCATAGAGAGTCACGTCAGGAGCTGCATATGGCAAGTGGCCAAGAGATGCACCCTTTGGTCTTACAACTCTTCCACTTTATCACTCCATATAACTATGGAAAAAGCTCTGTAATTTAAGTCCCTGTTTTCCTATTTGTGTTATTCTTTTTTTTTAAATTTTTGTTTTATTGAAGTACAAATATCAGTGATACAGTTTTAAGATACCTTGACAAGATGGATTTGATAAATTAATATGTTGCAAACTGTTTTCATAATGTTTTGGTATCATAGAAGGTGCATACATGATATTATATTTACAGACATTATTATACCGTATGTCTCCTATCAGTATGTGTTATTCTTTAGGAGAATAGTAATAGTACCCACCTCATAGAGATGTTACTAGGATTAAATACACAAAGAGCAGTTAGGTAACCAACAGTGGCACTGGCTCATTCTTTAAACCAATGCCAGCCAAATGGCTAAGGCCTCATCTTCTGGACAGGTGTGGAGCAGAACAAAGAACCAGGAATTTCTGTTTCCTGATATGTGCTGTGATTTTGTACATTTCCTCCCTTCTCTGGAATCCTGTTTATTCATCTGTAGCATTAGAGGGCTAAAATAGCAAACACTTTTATTTTGGGGGGTGTTAATTCTGAATGGTTGGCTTTGTATCTCTGATGAATGGTACTGTGACATAATTCAGTGGTGTGGGCCATAAGTTCCCCAAGGCTCCTGAGAACTGCTATGCACTTTGCTTAGCAACTCTGCATTTAGTGATATCACATGTAGCTTGATGTCAGCCAGGATGGGAGCCTGTACACTGTGAGTGTCTGCAGGGCTGCAAACCAAGGCTCCTCTTGCCCCGGTCACAAGCAGACTGTTGAGCAGCTCCTATCTCACTTCTCATTTCAAAGCTTCATGAGAAAGGGACAGTCATCCTGCAAAATGCCTGCCAAAACCCCAGGAAGAGGATCAGAGGAATGAGTGACTAATGCAGATTTGCCATCTCTGGGTTGTTGACTCCTATTATTTCCCCTGGGCTGATAGTCAGAGTTTTTACGTTTTATAGAGGAAAAAATCACATGGGAAAGAAAAGTTTGGTGGCATAGTCTCTGTTTCTGAACTGTAAGGCGTCCTGGGCCTACTTCACCATCTGCTGACTATGTTCTCTTGTCTCTGTTCTTACAAATGTGGAAGTGTAAGAATTAAGCAGTCCCCACACAGCTTCCTAAAAACAGTTGGCTGTGTTTCCTTTGTCCAAGTAGATGGAATGCAAGCACTTTAAGTGATATAACTTCTGTGACATTATTAATGTGTACAAAGTTTACACAGGTCATAGGAAGAGATTATCCCAACCAAGTCCCTCCCAGTACAGAATTGAAGCTTAGAGACCTTAAGTTAGAGAGGTTTACCAATAGTTAACAAATGGTCAGGCTGGAAATAGTTGAGGTCTTCTTACTGCAGTCTTTGCTTTTGAAACATACCACTAAGAGGAGAATGACTAAATGTGATGGAGAGAAGGGGTAGGGGAAGCCCCTTACTCTTCTGGGTGAATCTTTATGCAATTCTGATGCTCTACAAAGCAAAGAAATATAGTCATAATCATGATGTGTTACCCAGAGAGAGGCTAATGACATAATCATGGACTTTCTACAGTCAATTATCGCAATTACTGGAAGCCACTCTCCTGTCATATTTCATTTAGCACAAAACTACACATGGGAGACAAGTGGCAGTGGGGGTCCTAAGCCCATTGTTGTTACCCTCACTGGAGCCTAGACTCTAAAAAGGAGAACGCCAACCCCAATAAACTGTTTCTGTAGAAGCCATTAGGCTAGGTGACATGTTCACTTAGGGTGACATATATTGATCATGTAAAACATGCACACTGTATAATATGATTAAACAAACTCAGCTAGCTCCAGAGAGAGCTGGATGAACTGCAGGTGGAGGCTGCTTATGCAGCAAGAGCTCCTGTGGCTTTGGGTGGGACATCCTAGCTCAGGCCTCGGAACTGAGAGTGAATTTCTGTTGTTTGAAGCATCCCAGGTGGAGCAGCTTGTTTTGGCAGCAAGGGGATATGGATGCACCCACTAAGAGACTGAATGTTGAACACTGCACAAGGTCTAACCAATGCAGGGAAACGAGACACAGCTCCTGCCTTCTAGTTGCTCAGAGTCTAGCGGATGATGTTGTTAAGTCAGATCCTGGGATCCCCTCTCCTAAGTCCTGTGATCAGGAGAAGCCCATAGGCTGTGGGGCCCAGGGCAGTCAGCCTCATTCAAGTTATACAACCATCACCAGTGCCTAGAGGTTGATGGCTGCCTTGTTCAGAGCACCTGACCTGTCACCTGGGCATGGCTGGCATCCTCAATAACATGACGTGACATAGGAATGAATCTCCATCATTCTTAATCAACACTGGTCTGTTAGTTAAATGCATGTTAGTATAAAAAGTGCCTGATAAACAGAAAAGGTTTATTTAGTTCTGGAGTTTTTAGTCCAATATTGGGAAACTCCATTCTTTGGGCCTCTGGCAAGCATAGTATATCATAGTAGGAGTACATGATGGAAGAAATTACATATATTTTAATCCAGCAAGTGGAGAAATGGAGAGACCAGGGTTTCACAGTACCTAGGGTATAGCCCCAGTGACCACCCATTAGACCCCACTTCCTAAAATCTGCATTGTCTCCCAGTACTGGCCTCCAGGGGCCCAAGCCTTTAACACACTGGCCTTGGAAAGGCTGCCCATATTGAAACCTTAGCACCTCGTATGAGAGATCCTTTGTTTCTATTCCCACTGCTTTGGTATATGGTGCATATATCCCATTTTTGTGGATCCTTGGTTATTTAGCTTTTTATTTTATATAATACTCATAAATTTTCACACCCATAGAAACTCCTTGGACCCCTTTATCCACACTCTAGTTCTTAGCAATCAGCAGTCTGGGAAACTGATAAGACTTTAGTTTGGGTGATAAAGGAGAGGAGACTAGATGTCTTCTAGGTCTGTACTGTGGAGACAAGGTGGGTGGTACTGAGACTTTGTGGGAGAGGACATACTGGAGCTTGACAGACAGGGGAGATGAGGTGAAGAACTCAGACTAGGTCTGCATTATTTGCCTAGCTGGAGATGGCTGCTAGGCTACGGTAATGTGAATCTGCAATAGAAGGGAGAAGTCAGCCCACTATGATTCTCTTGTGGTCATCTTAGATGAGTTTCCTTTGCTTCAAACTCACATTAAGTTATCAACATCTAGTAGTAGGACAGCGAGGCAGCAGGGCTCAGACGCCATTATTACATCATGCATTGCATGGGATCCATGAGAAATAGGCAAGAAGGCATCTTGGCAAGTCATTGTGTTCCTCCCCATGAGGTCTGGTCAATATTTCATTCAAGTGAATGTAGCCGGGAACCCATGGTACTTGAAGATTTGCAATAGCATAGCCCCTGCAGGAAGCAGAACAATTTAATCTGTTAGAGATTCAGTTCATCTTCTTCAGGTGGGAAGAGTCCAACCTCATCTTCTGGAACTCCTACACTCTGCATTTTGTGTTGGAGGATTGCTGCTGTTCTAAAGATAGAAGTGTTATTTCAAGGAAATGCTCATGATTTTGATGTTTCCAAAGTGAAAAAAAAAAAAAAAAAACAATTAGCAAAGAATTTACAGAAGTTTTAGCAGTAAAGGCGATGGTGATTTCACATTTTAGTCTTGCCTCACAGGAAAGAAGAACAATTGCAAAGAAAATGGCCCTATATGCATATCTCTAGACAGCAGAGATAAATTTGGAAGGGGACTTTATCTCACAAATATAAAGGGTAAAAAATGCAAGTCAGGAGAAAAGATCATATAAAATTCAGACTTAGATAACCCTCCAATGGTGAATCTTCTTTCCATATCTTGCTGGAAGTAAAACTGTACAGGTGCAGGGAGGGGGTGCAGCTGCCTTGTGCTGAACCTTCCCCACCTATAAAATAAGGGTAATAGTAAAGCTCTACCCAACTGCGTGGCCATGAGGTTTAAATGTACCCCCATTCCAAAGCTCCCAGATATTGGCATAAAACAGCTTCTCAGTCCACAACAGCTTTTAGTTAAATTTTGAGTCACAGACAGCCCACCTTAAAAAGAGAGAACAATTGATTGACAGTTCACATGTTTTAGTCATGGATATTTTCCTATACTGTTCAATTTAGATTGAGAGCTCTACGAAGGTTAGGAATATGACCTAATAGATATAACAATCATAACTGTAACAATGCTGAGCACATATTGAGCAACTGTTGTTTTCAAGGAACACTCCACTGCATTCATTAATTGTATTACCACAAGGGGCTGGGGAGATGGCTCAGTGGAATAAGTGCTTACCTGGCAAGCACAAGGGCCTGAGTTCAATTCCTGGTTCTTCAAATACAAACAAACAAACAAACTGTATTACCATATCTAATCTTAAAAGCAATGCAGTGAAGTTGGCACTACTGATCTTCGTTGTGTTTTTAGATGGTATCTAAAGGAGGAAGGACAGGGGGCAATGGGGATATTATTGCTTCCTAGAACAATCACTAGTTTAGCAGAGCTCCATAAAGGCCGCTGAATTAATGATGTTTCAACAAATGGAGATGCCGGGTGGTTGAAGATAAAGTAATAACCCAGAGAGCCTAAAACCCTGGAGAGCTTCATATCTCACTCATAGTGGGTCTACACTTCCAGCCAGCAGGAGCTGGGCATTTCTAGAACATTCCTTTTGTTTCTCTTCTCTCCAAGAGCTAAGTTAGGAAGCCACTGCGACCTGTTCCTTCTCTGCAGCTCTAATTACCTGCTCATTGGCATGCAAAGACCTCCCCAACCCTGTTCCTGAGAGGGAGTGGAAACTCCCAAAATCGTGCCTATTAAGACCTTTTACAATCACCATTATGTAATAAAGAGCAGCTGGAGCTGGAGAAATCATTGCAAGCTTTTATTTTGTTTTAAGTATAACTATTTCCTCACACCCATTTTCCCTTGGGTGATAGCAATCAGAGTTTTAATATGCTTTCTCTGTTTTAGACCAAAGCTTGGGGTGGACAGTATCCTGCCCTCTTTCTCTTTTAACAGGAATCTGTGTCTGAGTCTGTCCCAGTATCTGCTGTTCCCCACTAGCCAGCAGGTGCTTCCCAGTAAGTCCCATTCCAGTCTCAGGTGCACCAAGGTAGCCTATGGACCTCCTGAACCTTCCACAAGTAGCCAACGTAGGGACAATTAGATTTTCTAACTCCAGGTGAAGGAGGCTCTGAAATTGTGTTGGAGAGAAAAACAGTGGAAAAGGACTTTTCTGCTCCTGCACGATGCTTTCTCTGCACGTGCCATCCACCCCCACCGCCTTGCCAGTTCTGAGGATGAAGAAGCAGAGATATGAACACATCCTGGGCCTCCACTGTCATTGCCAAGCTGTCAGCCTATAAGCTGGTCTATGTCTGGGTGTTCTGCAGTGGTAGATGGCTTAGTCACTTTCCCCACCATGGAGCCACAATTCCTCAACAACCACAACCTAAAGGAAGAGAGGCTCAATTTGTCCCATAGTTTCACAGGACTCAGTCTGTGATCAGCTAGCTCCAAGGCAGAAAGAGCAGGGAGGAAGGATGAGGTGAAGCAAAGGTGCTGAGTTCCTAGTGGCTGGGAAACAGAAGAGGGAAGCAAAGCCAGAGGGAAATTGGCCTGAAGCCATATATTATGCCCAAAGTTACACTTCTCTGACCTACCCAGATGTACCCAGAAGGGAGCTTCAGCAATCTCTTGGGAAGTCTTCAAGTCAATCAAATGGACAATCTTAGTTGTCACAGCAGATAACCTATTTCTATAAGTAAGTTGCTCAGTTGCATCCGAATTTCTAATATTTGCAGCTGAAAGGAATCTTATACCCAAGAACGCAAATCTCGGAAGAAGAATCCATCTTTAAAGACAGATCCCTTACATAGGACTGTCCTGCTACAATGCTGTATATGGTTAGATTTCTAAATTTCTGTGTAAAAATACGTAATTGTTTATTCTTATTTTAAAAATATTTTTGTTTATTTTTCTTTTTTCACATTTTGTTGGGATTTAAAGTTTAACATATCAATATTTGATGGAAAATACCTGTTCCATGTTATGTCTAAGATGTTTGATATTCAGACAGGTAGTGAGGTTCAGCTCAATTGCCTATATTGTAGGATAATAATGTCACTAAGCTTCTCTTCTGGAGGGTTAACAACTTGAGTTTGTAGACCAAAATTTAGAGGAAAAAAAGGGCTATAAGGACAACTAACATTTTGGCGCTAGCCTTTCAAGGTCAGTGAAGACTCAGGACATAGGAGAACCTATACTATAACCACTCAGGACATAGGAGAACTTATACTATAACCACTCAGGACATAGGAGAACTTATACTATAACCATAATTCAGTTGGGTCCCAAGATCAAGGAGATTATGGGGCCACAGAGCAATGTGATCGATGATGTAGAGTGTGCTTAAGGAGAGTCACAGGGAGAGAAAACATTCTCTCAGGCTTTCACAGAGAGCAAATTTCTCAAGCAGTGGCCGTGACTCATCCACATGGCTGACACTGACAAAGGATCTACAAACTGCAGTACAGGGTTATAGAATAAATCCTGAGAGTACTTGACCTGATCAGATATAAAAGTTACATTTCTTATTATATAGGTCTTGCTTTATCTTGGTCTTAGCCATCCAGCAGAAAAGTATAAAAATGAGGTATATAAAGTAAAACCATATTAATATGCTGAGCTGTAAAAGGCTCAAGTCAACTTCTGACATTGCCATTCCTACAGATAACCCATTACTATTATGGACTACTGAACTATATTGGATTATTTTGCTGAATTCATGCACTTACAATATTTAAATAGCAATGGAATACCCATCTCTGGCAAAACTAAACAAAAAAGGGATATAAATGAATTGCCATTTTGTGTCTGTATATTCAAAATAGGATAGATATACAGCTACTTTCCCTTAATTCAATAAGAAAGATTTGTACTAACAGTGTTTGGTCAGGATATCATGTCTGCATCTTGTACTATGAGCAATCACTATGAAGACAACAATATGCAATGTATTAATTATTGAAACTGTGCCACTAATCAGTTTTGAAACTCTCATTGCTATTTGTTTCTCAACAAAATTAATAAAAAAGACAGACCCTTTTTCTTGATCAACTGAATAAAAGTACCTTGAATAATTGAGTTCTTTGCAGAGCCCCAAGGCCTTTTCAGAGGGAAGTTTAGATTCCCAACATGTCTGGCAGGAACTGACTTCAGAAATAACTTAGTAGGGGACTTCCCAGATGGAGATTCTTTGCTGAGAGGCATAAGAATGAGTTTCAGGGAGTTTTAGAAGTAGGCATGCCCTGGGTGATGCTCTACAGATTCTAATCTCATAGGATTGGGGGCTGACTAGTCATTTATGTTTTTGAGAAATTCCCAAAATGATTCTGAGAAGCACCCACTGACCATACACTTATGTTTTCCATTGTCACCCTCTGTCCAGCCATTGACGTCTTTGGCTTTGTACACAAAATTTTAAGTAGAGTATCATAACCAGGCAAAGTAGGGACCAAAGTTCTGCTTTTCCTCAGAGTGTAGTAGGCAGGTGGGGTTTCTCTGTGCCTGTGTGGATGAGGAAGCTTATCTGAGAAGGCAGCATTGTAACTGGGATCTAGAGGAAGTGGAACTAAGAAGGAAAGAACATTCTGGAAGTGTGCATGCAAAAACCCTGAGACAGGAAAGAGAAAATGTGTGAAAAGAAAAGGCAGAGGAAATGTTCTAGAGCAGCAATGGGGAATCTTTTAGAGAGCTAAGCAAAGCATGTAGACTGGCTGAGTAGTATGAGTTGAATCTAGAAGAACGTGAAGGGCATAAGCCCCTGGGCTTAAAGACCATGGTAGGAAGTCATATTTTACTTGTGTCCCACAGAGATCATGAAAGTGTTTTGGGCAGGAGAGTGACCTATTTAAAGTGTCAAGATGATTCCTTGGACTATCTAATCCTATACATTCTGTATGGTATCATTTATTTATTTATTTTTAAAAATATATTTAGTATAGGGTATACAGGTCTCACTGCACAGATTGGACTCATAATGATCCTCCTGTTTCAGCCTCCCAAGCCTGGAATTACAGGTGTGTGCCACACACCCAGTCTCTGTCTCAGTTTTAGTGCACCCTGGGGGTATGGCTGGCACGGCACATTGAGGATTGAACCCTCGCCTCTGCATCTGCCTAAGCAAGTGCTTTAATTTACTGAACTATTTGAATGGCCCTGTATGGTATCTTTTAAAAGTATGGATTCTCTAAGGCTGAACCACCCCAGGCCATAGTAGTCTTTTTCTTTCTATCTAGTTTTTTTTTTTAAAAAAACATGTCAAGTCAGGATTTTTACTCACAATGTGAATGTCTTCAGCTATTTCAGTTCTTCGGTTGGCTACTTAATTAGATTTTAAACTCCATGAGGACAGGAGCATTTGTTCCTGTGGCACCCAACATGCTAAGTACACATATGAACATCCTGGCTACATAAATGGTGGAGAGAACTTAGCTTGTTGTCCAGAGGTGAGAGACCACTGTCCTCATAGTTAGGAGTCACCTCTAACAAGTAAGCTCAACCCCTGAGAAAGGTGATGAGTGTGCTGATGGAATACCCACCATATCTTGTTCCTTCTTGCACGCACAGCTGTGGCTCATTTTCTGATCTCCTCTACAGGTATGTGTGGCCAGGTGGCCATGTTCTGAACAATGATATGTAGTGGAAATGAGGTCGGTTCCCCTGCCTGGTTTGTGCACCCCTAGGTGCATGTCTTCATTTTATTTCTCCTTTGGAAACTGAAAGAGAGACATTGAGCCAGAACACAGAGGAACAAAACTATAGAATTGGGGAGTGGATTTACCACATGGAGGAAATCACCCAATCAGAAATACAGTTGGCCTCAATGTGACAAAACATTAAACTTCTACTATGTTGAACCAATGACATTTGGGGGTGGTTTTATAACAGCAGTTGGGCAACCATGACTAATTACCTACCAGTTATTGCTGCAGCATAAATCTAGGCTCTTGGTTTTTCATGATCCCAAAATGACAGTTTATCCCAGCTTTACAGAAAAACACACAAAAATGTTGCTTAACTTGCCCCAAAACTCATAGCTTGCAAGTAACAAAGCTAAGATTTGAATTTAGTACTTCCACAAAATGAAATCTAAACCATTTCTATCACACCAATCAAGCTATTTTTTTCATGGTCCAAGAAACGTAAGATACTTAGAGTGGAAAAAAATAAAGGCTGCTTGACTGATATCTTTAGTTAGTTGAAAGAAAAGTACGCATAGGTAGAATGAATATTTTGTTTTGTTTGATTTTGTTTTAGTTTCCAATAGGACACAACTAGAAATGAGCAGTAAATGATTGGGGAAAAGATTTCTTCTCTGTCTTCTACTCTTTTTTTCCCCCTCACTCCATAGAATAATCATGTTTCAGTTACTTTTCACTTGTTACTGGGACAGAAACTCCATGCTCAAAATGAAGTTTCGCTCATAGATATTTCGCTTATAGATAGTGGAGGTTTCAGTCCATACTCAGCTGGCTCCAAGGCAGAAGGCAGCGGTTCATGATGGTGGAGAACAGCGGAGAGCAGAGGAGGAGTGGCAGCTGCGGCACCTGTGAAACCTCTCTCACTTACTTCTGTGCTGACTCTGAAGACCAGAGCTCCTCTGAAGTGGTGCAGCTGAGTCGATCAAGCTCATCCAAGGAATGAGCTTTGGCGCCTTCCTCAACCACTTTTATTTTGTGCTGAGTGACTCTAAGGCAGGGCCCCCATGCCCAGGACATGGAATCACTAAGCAGAGACAGCCAAGCTTCTGATGTCTCAAGCTGACACAATGAGAACCACCACAAGTAGAAGAAAGGGTTTTTCAAAGGATCGGCTCATCCACATTTCTAGAGAATGGGAGGATCTGTTGGAAGTTCTGGCCTCCTGATGTATATCTTGTACCGAAGAAGCAAACAGAGTCTGTTGACCAGCAAGATCAGGATGCAGTTTAAGTAGCACTGAGATAGGATTCTTCTGAGGATCTCTGTATAAACAATGAAAACAAAAATAATCAAAGAGTAAAATAGAAAAATACCAGTCTTATCAAGCCAAACAACACTCTTAGAAGTTCTTGAAACCTTAGGAGTTTGTTCACATTCCTATCTCTTCTTTCATGTTTAAAATCTGGTATATTTGGTAGCAACTTAAAACAGCACCACAAGATCTTGTGAGTCTTCTTAATTTCTTACATGGATTTTGTTTTTAAAGAAATTATTTATTTATTTGTGTTTTATTTGGTACAGGGTCTCACTATGCAGCTCTGAATCATAGGGATCCTCCTGTCTCAGCCACCCCAGTGCTGGGATTACAGGCCTGCACCACCACACTAAGTTTTGGTGCTAGCACAGAAACCCTGGGGTTCTAGGGTTGGTATAGCATGTAGTACCAGGGATTGAGCCTGGGTCCTTGTGCTTGCCAGGCAGGTTCTTAGACTGCTGAGCTATCTCCCTTCCCAGCCCCATTAGGTGGCTTTTATGTTAGAATGTTGGTGACAAAATGTAAACTCCCAGTGAACACCATCCAGGAAAGGAGCAATAGCAGTGAGTGAATAGACTGCCTGGCAACATTCCCTATAAAAAGACTAGGGTATTTTAAAGTCCTGCAAGAGCACTGAAACACTTCTGTTGGACAAACCTGGAGCTATAAATCCATGCTCATCCCTCCTCATATCTTCTGTTAACACAGAGTCTGGAAAGGTCAAAGCAAAGTTTCTAAATGCTAAAGGCATGATAGACTTATGCTGGAAGGAAATTGGCTGGACCCTCCAGTTCCCTAAGATGTTCAATAAAGATGCCCACAGTGGCCCCTTCCTCATAAGTACTGGCCAAGTCATACACTCCAGGGTAGTCACTTGCCAAAGGCCAAAGACAGTCTTCAAGTTCACTTTTCCTGAATTTTACATTTCTCTCATTTTATTTTTCTTGTGTTTCCTCAAGTCAACTCTTATGAATCTAGAAAAAAAATTGTCCAGAGATTCAATATTTATAGAAAAAGTTACCTGCTAAATATGTTGCCTGTAAATACTGCTTTTCACATACTGAAAAAATGTTGTTTTTGGTCTATATAGTTAGAAAGATCCCAATTTGGCAAGGCAATTATATTTTTTTCAAATTATAATGACATGACAATGTAGAATATGAAGAAAGAGCTAAACAAAAGGCTCCTTTCTCTCTATGTCTCTCTCTCTTCTTTTTGTATTTTAGCATAGGATCTACAGAGTCTCACTACACAGGTCGGACTTGTAGAGATCCTCCTGTTTTCAGCTTCCCAAGGGCTGGGATTACAGGTGTGTGACACCACACCCAGTCTCAATTGCTGTCCCAGCATGCCCAGGGGTTGGGGCCAGCACAGCACACTGGGGATGAACCCCAGTCCCTTCTTTTGCTTAAGCAGGCACTGATCTACCTGGCCAGTCCTTCCTACCGCTCTTTATTGTCAACCAGAGACTTGGTTGCGCCCCACCAACCCTCCTTCGGACATCGGTGGGTAGAAATCTTTGGTAGTCCAGGCTGTATAGACCCTGTATCTGGTGTAGCTTACTGGCATTGGAAACATACGATTGTCCAGAGTTAGCACCCATTTTAAAATCTTTGCAACTGTTCAGTAAATGCATGGTGACTTTTATCCTGTAATTACTTCTCCCAAGGTAGAAGTCAAGAGTCCAACTTGAATCTAAGCACAACTTTTCTTCACCTTGGTTTGAAAGTAAAAGTGAGTCACTTCGTCCTGTGTGTCAAAGAAATGAGATTAAAATGGAAATCAGCAAGCAAACATGATTCTAGACAGTGTCCGTAATCAGACAGGTTGCAGGCTTTCTCCTTAACTTTGTGTTTTTATCATATCTTCTCCATGTGAAAATGTGCAGCTTATCTTTGGAAGGTCAGAGTGGTTTTATTCCTCTCTGTGTTAGGACAGTAGACCTGGAAATCAGGCCATTTTATTTTCAGCAAAAGGAAAAAAATACCCATATGTCAATGGTGTCTCAAGTTTCCACGTCTTGTTTAAATAGTAACATGTTTTTCATAATTACAGATTAAAGACTAAGGTTTGGGACAGAGAGAGAGTGTGACTTTCATTGTTGCCATTTGATGGAGGTGTGAAAGCAGATAACTTTCTAATATCTTTAAAACTACCATGCTCTTGGGCCAGGGAGATAGCTGGTTAGTCAAAGTGTCTGCCTGGCAAGTGCAAGGACCTGGGTTTTATCTCTGATGTCACATGCTGTGGCAGATGAGACCCTGTACCAGATAAATAAATACCTTAAAATTAAGAAAACCAACAAAACTTTCATGTTCTCCTTTGAAAATGAAGCAATTATTTCAGATTGGCTTGTGGGGTCATTTACTTGAGATAGTTGTCATTTTAATAAATCTTTCACTGTTTTTTTTTTTTTTTTTCTTTTTGGTACTAGAAATTGAACTTAGGACCTTGGGCTTGCTAGGCAGGCCCTGGACCACTGAAAATGGTCACTTTTATGAAATGCTTGATGTTGTCACTTTTATAAAATGACCAATAGCTATGGAGGGAGGGACAACTGGAGCATCTCACTGAACATTTCAGGGCCCTACCAATCAAGCCAGATTCCTTCCAGCATGTGTCTGTCAAGCTTCAGCCTTTAAGATTAATATTTAAAACCTTTGTTTTGACCTTTCCTCCCTCAGTACTTTTATTATTATTTTTGTTTGTAAAATATTTATATTCTTTTTCTACTTTAGTTCTTAAATTTTTTATTCTACTTTTATTATTTTTTAATGTATTTGGTACAGGGTCTCACTATGCAGCTCATACTCAGGGATCTTCCTGCTTTCAGCCTCCCCAGTGCTGGGATTACAGGTATGCACCACCACACCCGGTCTGGGTGGCCAGCTTAGCATGCCAGGGGCCAGGGTCAATGCGGTATGTGGTGCTGGGGATTGAACCCTGGTCCCTCTGCTTGCCTAAGCAGGCTTTGGTCTGCTGAGCTATCTCACCAGCCTGTTGTTAAATTTCCTATGTAAAATTTTTTATTTTTAAAATTGCTTAAATTTTATTTTTTAACTTTTAATTTAAAATTATTTATTTATTTATTGCTGCTTTAGTACTTTAATAGAAGAAGTGAGCACTAGGGAACAACTGATTTGCAGTCCTAAGTTCAGCATTTACTTGATTTGATTCCCTCCCACATTTAGACCCCCCAACATAACAAGCTGCCTTAACTCCCCAAGTATAGGCCTCCTTGACTCATCAAGTCTTCATCTTCAATTCGCTGACCATTGGCACCAGCCTCCCTTGAGAGAGCACTTCTACCAAAGAGAAGATGTCGTAACTTACAAGATTAATTAGCAGGGGAGGCCCGTTGGGGGGGAGGGCTCCCTGTAGTATGAATTTCTTCCAGACAAGGGCAGCGTGCAGCCACTAACCCTAGGGTCCTGACCCTGCCTACCACAGCACCATACAGTTAGGCTCAGGAGCCCAAACAGCAGATATGGGCTTCTATACAGCTAGTGAGGGCATCACAGGAAATATGGACGGTAACGTCGAAGTGAATGTCCTCAGAAGCAATCCTGGAACCCTGCAAAGCTTTGACCTGATATGTCCGGATCAAAGCTTACTTAATTCTTCACGTAAACAAACACATTCTACCTCTATTATTATTATTATTATTATTATTATTATCAATTAGCAACCCAAATATCTTACACAAGTTAGTCAAATTTACTGTGGTATTTCCATGCACATGTACATCACAGATGCACACTCTCTTACTTATGTAATTGTACTCTAACAACTACTTACTTCTTCCGGTGATATACTCCCTCCAGCTCATCCATTTATTCACTGACAAAGGCTGTTTCAGTTACTGTTCTCTTGTTTCTGGGGCAAATACCTGACACTCAAAATGGAGGAAGGAAAGTTTATTTAGTTCACAGTTACTGGAGGTTTCAATCCATACTCAGCTGGCTCCAAGGCAGACTGGCACATGGCAGAGGGCAACAGTTCATGGTGGCAGAAGGCAGCAAAACAGCAAGAGCAAAAGGGAGGAGTAACAGCGACAGAGCAAGTCTGTCTTCCATAAATTGCATTCAGGCTCTCCGCCCCAGGCTGGGTACCGTCCTCATATCCATAATCCCAGCAGTGGTAGCACCCATAATCCCAGTGCATCATGAGTTAATCACAAACTAGAGTCCACCCCATGAATGCATGAGGCTTTGGGGGGACAACTAGACACAAACCATAACAAAGGTGGAGCAATAACACACTAGGCTCTCTGAACCTGGGAAACACTGTAGGTAAGCTGTATTGGAGTCAAAGTCAGCACTGAAAGATGAATCAGATGCCAGAGAGTGGAGTCTCAGATTGACTGGAGCTCATGGCAGTTGAGGTTCAGATAGCAGGAGTATGGTTGATTTCCTCATGGGGAAATGAAAACCATCTTCCCTGACCCACAGAATCATGCCCAAGATAGCATCAGCAATCCATGTTTCTGTTTGGGCAAATTAAGCATAGCTATGCCTCCTGGGATCTCATTTACCCTGTGATGGTTACAGATTTTTTACAGTTATTTCAGTGACTTTCCAGGAGGAAGGGGTAAAGAGTGTGATGGACAGAGCTCCATTTTGAATCTTGGCATCCTAAGGAACTCTGCCAAGACTTGGTGTGGAATTTTAAAGGAAGCCCAGGACTGAGACAGGAAATAGGATCTTTCTTGATGGCTACAATGTAGTCCCTCATGTATCACTGTGACTAATGACTCTGTGTGAGGATCCTGACCACAAATCAAAAGTAGGCCTGACAGGAAGATCTGAGGACTTTACAGAGCACTTCAGATGAGAAGACTTGTCATGTATCCACGTCTATCTGATTTCTTAACTATGTGTCCCTCATGTGTTATGAAGGATTGCACAGACATGGAAGCTATTTCCAACTTTAAGATCAGTATTTACACTATAGGGTCATAAGCATTTGAAGGGGGAGGTAGTTTTATCTACTAGAAAAGCTACTAGTGAAATTAAATTTCACAATCTTCAAAGTGAATATTCACTCATTTTCTGTTTGTTTTGACTATGGATGAGATAAAGAAGAGGGCACAAGGCTTACATTTAAATAGATATTTTTAATCTCTATATTTGAATGAAAAATATACACAGTGAAATGTATCAGTCTTAAATGTGTATCCTCAAATTTTGCCCAAATCTAAGAGTAACCCAAAGTTCTGTCAAGATGCAGGGCAACCCTGCCCATCTCAATACTCCAGTACCTCCTGCACCCCACCATTTAAATAGTTTTGAAATGGACAGAGAATATAAAGTAAAACTAAAAAGCAAAAATAAATTTCAAGTGAGATTTGTTTTCTTTCTTTTCTTGATTAAGCACATTTTGCTTCTGAGAAGTAAAAACCTAACTTGTTCTTGCTATTATGTTATTTTTAGAGAGTGAAATTTTCCTAGTTAATTGCTTTTTCTTAATGAATCATTGCCTCAATACTCTTGTCTCTCTAAAGTACATTTTGTCAAAAAGTTCTAATAATCTGATGAATTTCTATGTTGTCAGATGAATTTTTATTTTGTCAATAAATGCACACCATCAAGGTATGAGTAAATTGAAAAGGGGGACAGAATTATCTCAATAGAGAATGAAACAAACCCACATGAGCCTGGATTTTGACGGGGGCATCATGATTTCTCTGTCTCTGTTCTCTGCTTCTGTCTTTTGGTCTTTCTGTCTCAAATAAGGATAAAGACAAACCTTTAAAATTATTTGATAAATAGGAAGCATGAGGTTTACATTGATATATTCCAATAGTAGATGTATAAGGAGTGATAAAATATGGTTGATGTTTACATTTAAAATATTTATTACAGTACAAGGCACATTGCTATTAATCTACCTCAAAATACTCCTCTTCACACATTTTTATCCCATCATTCTTGCCGTTTCTGAAGTAGTTCTGGAAGTCCTTTTTCATGTCTTTACAAGGTATGATAAAAAAAAAAACAAAAACCCGCAGTGTTGCTCCTGCTAAGGGTCATCCAGTAGAAAGAGAGGCTTCTAGAAGCATTAGGATCTGGCATCACATGACTTCTACCTGTTTTCCAAATTCAAAATGGCCACCAAAGGTCAACATGTTGAATTGTTTCAGGACATCAAGGCAGCCAGGATGCACAAGTGAAACCATTCAGGAAAGCCTTCCACAACTGCTTCAGAAAGCATGAAGAATGATGGTATAAATATATTTGAGGGGGAATTACCCACTTGGGCCCCTCTCCTGTCCCTCTCTCTGACAGGAGCTTTCTTTCCTTCAATAAATATATTCTGCTCATAAAAAATGTATTTGAGACATGGGGAGTATTTTGCCAATGATTAATGGAAAGGTGTCTTTTATTATAATGAGTTTGGTTCAGAAATAGCCAAAAGATGCAAGCCAAAGTTTCTTCTAAAAACAATTTACAGACCGTATTTTTCATTCATACTTCGTGTGTTCTTTCTCTGTCTCTGTCTCTATCTCTGTTTCTGTCTCTGTCTCCTCCTCCCTTGCCCTCACTCTTGACCTCTTCCTCCTTCTCACCTTCCCTCTCTCTCTCTTTGCCTTAGTTCACTTTAATGCTGTTTAGCAAAATATTTTCAGTCTTTCTCCAATCCAGGCACCTGTCAGGATGAATTTTACTTCCATATAAACTTAGATGTGGCCTGGAGACTTATCTTAGTGAGAAACTGAAGAGTGATCTGTGTGGCTCCTAAATGGAAACTTTCAGCAGCCAGAATGAAAGTTATCACCCCTGCTTTTCCTAGTGGCCCTCTAGGAGTGTGGGAAATACATTCTTCTCAGGTTTCGGGGAAGTTCATGCAAAGCAGCCCCACCCCATACTGACCACAATGGATATATAGTGTGATGAAAAACAAGGGTTGTGCTTTTCCCAACTTAGATCATGAGGTTATTGGGTACAGAAGCAAGACACGTCTTAGCTAATAGTACCCTTTCATGTGTATCCTTTTTGTGGAACCAAGTTCCAGCTGGTCCTTTTCGATGTGATTGGGTAAACAACAAACAGCTCTGTTTCCTTTTCCATTTTAAGCAGATTACATGGCCCTATGTTCAAGAAGCAAAGCATTCAGATCCTTGCCCTTGAATCTTGGTTCAAAAATCAGCAAATGATCCAAACTATGGAACGGGAATCAATACTAGCAGATACTGGATGGTAGGGGCTTCTAGGTGACTTGTTATCAGGAGATGGGGCCTGGTCAGAAGAGATGCCCACCAGTGGTATGGCCCACCAGACTTGATCTCCCTAACTAGATCTTCCTTCTGTGCTCAGCTTCCTGTCTGTCATGCAGTGAGCAGCTCCTTTCTGCCACGCTGTCTTGCCTTGGAGCCAGCTGGCTGTGGACTGAGAATGTGAGCCAAGATAAACATCTCTTCTTTTAAGTTGCAGGTGTCCAATGTTGTGTCACATCAATAAGAGTGGAGCCCAGACATCAAATGAGCATAGAAACTTGGTGGCCATGTTTGCCATCACTTGGGAAGATCCTGTCTGGCAATAAGCCCACCTAGGGAAGCAAAAACAGAAATATGAAGAGGGAAAGACTTATGATGATACTTTTTAGTAATTCAGGTACTTTTCCTTTGGATCAGCTTTCACTAATACTAATCAATGAGTTCCTTCTCTTTCTCCTCCTCTTCCTCTTTTCCTCCCCTGCTTCCCCTTTCCCTCCTCCTCCTAACTCTACTTCCTCACCTTTTCTTCCACATGAAGCTCTTCAACTGTATTTATCTAGAGGATGAAGCTGAAATCTCCCAGCATGCCTCTCAGTGTCTTTTGGTTTAAGCCCCAATATATATTCTTCCTTTGCATCTGAGTTAAGATCTCCATTCACTTTTCCTCTTCTGTCCCCTACTGTTACCTTGGATTGTACACCATTTCCTCAAGGACACCATGGGCTAGCTCATGGCCAAGCACACACACTGCCTACACTCTGATGACTCATGATATTTATGTCTTCTATCCTTGACTGTGAGCCCCGTTAAACAGGAAGGGGATAGTGTCTTATTTCACTTTTATTTTCCTCAAAGTGAGTAGGAATTCCTATTGTGGCAGGTGCTCAGTAAACAGCTGTGAACTGAACACCAAATTCTGTATTGGAAGAAGTGTTTTCATTATACACAGAACATGCTCAGGCTCTGGTAAATGAACCTCAGATTTGATTGAGCTTCTGAGAAGCCCCCATTTGTCTCTGTTTCCGTTCACTCATATTTAACATTTTAGGGCTGTGATAGAGAGCCATGCTTTGTTGTTACTGCTTGGGTTGGACCTTTAAATGCTAGTTCTGTTTCCAGAAGTCAAAAGCCTCTTGATTAATCATAATTAATAGCTTTCAAAATCATTTACCTTGTCTCGTATAAAAATTTTACATCAAACACACATGGTAGTACTAAAAACTTTCATCAGTTCTACTCTGTGGCCAGGAAATAAAATCCAGAGAAATCAAATGACTTGCACAATGACGCACAGCAGAGTTCAGGCTGAAGGACTCCTGGTAGGTAATATCAATGGGAGGAAATCCTTCTTATGAAATGGCATTTCCCATTTTGCAAAGTAGTGGTGGTACTGAAGTGTTTAATTTCCTGGTCCCTCACCAAGGCAAGATTCAGGTTGTGTCTGTTTGTAGCATATGCACAGAAGCTCTGGTCATAAAGAGAAGGTTTTATGGGGACATATGCTGCTCGCCCAGAAGCAAGGCCGAGCCTGAATACTATTCCTTGGTGACACCATGATAATATCTCCATCGAGTCCAGGGAAGCCTCTCAGGCCTGCAAGATGCAATTTTGAAATGGATTTCACAGCTGAAAACTATAAGATGACCCAATTTGTCTTTTCCATTTCTGCTTCCTCTCCTATAACTATGGAAATCTGCATCCACATCTCAGTGATGGGCTGCATAAAATATGCAAGAGGACTTAGTGCTCAGATTTGAAAGCTGCAAAATTTAAAGACAGCTGCTAAAATGATCTTGTGTTAGGTAGGAGATGGGAGCAAATCCACAGAAGGGCGCGTATATATTTCTGTTCTCCCAGACACAAAGGCCTTTTTCCTCTAAAATCCTAGTCCCAAAGACAAGAGATGAAGAGAATATATGTGCCCCTCATCTTTCCCAAGGAACCTGGGGCTACTCATCCTCCCGAGAATATCCCAGATGGTAAACAGAACTGAAGTTTGCACATAAATTCTCCCCAGGGAATTGGTGGTTGGTGATAGCAGGCCTAATGAAATTTTTTATTGTGGTTATTACATACAATTTGTACAGTATATCATGCACGGAAATTTCTTCTATTCCTATAAATCTGGAATTGCCAGTGTAAATGCCCAGGCTTACGAACTGCTACAGAACACAATTACCTCTAGATACAAACTCTCTTTAGGACATAAAAATCGTTGCTACTGAGAAGGCTGAATTGCACCAGCAATTTTGTAAATATTTGAGTGATATATTTCCTTTTGGATAAGTTTTCATAGCCTTGGAAAGCTGTCTCGTTTCTTAATGCTTTTGTTGTATTTTTTTTTTTTTTCCTGGGTATCACTTTTGGCCTGATTGTTGTTTTCAATCATGCTTAGTAAATCAGACTATTGGACAAATGTCATTTATAAAAGGCTCAGAACAGTGTGGCCTTCTGCTGGCATTAAGAGGACTGTCTGTATAGCAGGTTTCTTAAGGACGCAAGAAGCAAGAGAAACAAAAGCAAAATTCAGGCCAAGCCTATGCTTTTGTCCTCAACATGATCAGCTTTTCAAGGTAGAGTTTTCAGATAATTATTCTCCTTTTAATGAGAGCTGATACATTTTCCCTTCTCCTTTATATGCCTTGATTCTTGGGGGCAACTCTCTCCTAGACATGTGGGATTGCTTTCCAAGTCATGCCATTCTGCTCACTTTCGAGTGAGGCTTTATTATCAAGTATGATGGTGAAGGATGCTATATTCTTGTATTGATTTTCTACAAGTTCTAATATTGGAGATAAGGAGAGTTCTTCCATCAATATCCAGGCAATAGAGAACAGAGACTGTTCAAACTCCTCATAAGAGCTTCCATGAAAGGCAACATTGATGGATTACAGACTTCCCTGCAAGTGAGGACAGGCACGTGGTGAGCACACAGTGTTTAAGAAAGGTGCCTTCACAGCAACCAGGTGGGAAATAAGCTCTCTCTCCCTTTCTTTCTACCTTCCTTCCTTTCCTTCCTTTCTTTTATCCTATCTTATTTCAGGTAATTCTCATAATAACTTATGAGTTGCCTGCTGATATTATCCTATAGTTTTCTTTTTCCTTGAAAGAGAATAAAAAACAATAAAAATGATATACAATTTCAAAACGAGATGATAGGAAATTAACAATGATTGTTATATTGTATATTGTTATCTTCAAAGTCATTTTTCACATTACCAGATATAGCACGTAAAACTGATCAAACAATTAGGCATTTCTTTTCAAGTGAAGAAAATCAAATGTGATGAGGCAGCTATCCCTAGTTTAAGTCTTGCAGCTCTTGAGTAGCGCAGGAGAGATTTGAACCCAGATCAGTTTTGAGTCAGACACAGCTGGATGAAATTAGCATTTTTCTTCCAGCTCTGACCTTTCTAAGTCAAGACTATGATTCTCTAAGGATTGCAGGATACCACCCAAGTGTGTTCTTTTAGCTGGTCCTCCACTATGGAATGAATAATTGAGAAACAGGAGATTGATAGACCCTCTCTATGCCAAGCCCATGAGAAATTACACTTGTATCCTACGCATACACAGGTAAAGAAGGAATTTCATGAAAGACAATAAAAGTTAAGGGAGGGCTGGGACCCAATATAGACAAATTCTTGTCAACACACTTGTAAATAAATAAACCAGAGAACCAAAATAAGTTGGACAAGAATGTCGATTAGTGTTTATTAAAGAAGTTAATAGTCAGTGCAAATATGGAAAAACAAAGAGGAAGAATTTTAATGCCCCTAGAAATCAAGGAAACATAAAATAAAATAAGAAGATATCCATTTTCATTGATCAAAGCAATAACTTTTTTCATAATATCTACCTTATGAAGGGGCAAAGTGAGGTTGCTCTGGACAAAGTTTTAACAAATTTCACTACAATGAAACTTGTTAAAAAGTTCATGAAATGAATCCATTAATGCCTCTAAAGTGATCTGAGCATCTGGCTGTATATTGCTATTACATACTGAAGTCTAGAAAATACATGGGTCCAGTAATTATCCTCATGGAGTAGGGAAGAAAAACATCAATCAAATAATTTCATTAAGGAATGCAGAATGACAAACAATAAGAGTTAGGACCATCAAGATAGCTCAATGCACTAAGCACCTGCTTAGGCAAATGCAGGGAACTGGGTTCAAATGCCAGTACCTCATGCTGCCCCAGCCCCACCACCAGGTGCACTGAGCTGGCCACCAAGACTCAGCGTGGTAGTACATGCCTGTAATCTCAGTGCTGAGGAAGCTGGAAACAGGAGGACCACTATGAGTCTGAGCTGTGCAATGAAATCCTATACCAAACACATAAATAAGATAAGAGTTCTTAGGAAAATAAAGGCATATGCCAAATGTGTATATAACAGAGAAACCTGTTTTAGACAGGGTAAAATAAAATTGAAAAAATTAAAATAGGCACACACAGAGCCACCTCCACCCCACCAGAAAAACTATTTCCTCAAAGAATTAATGCTAACAAAGTTTAAAAACTTTGATTAAGCAATTTCATTTGATGGTGTTTGTGCCAATAACCACTGATTTGTATGTATCTTTACACACTAAGTCTTTTATGTTTTGTGTTGTTAATTGTAATACAGGGCTGGGGAGATACCTCAGTAGAATAAGTGCTTGCCTGGCAAGCGCAAGGTCCTGAGTTTAATCCCCAGTACTGCAAAAATAAATAAATAAATAAATAAATAAATATAACAAAAATAAAATAATAATAGTAACACAAATCTGGAGCCACTTCTCATCAATGGGAGAATAATTAAAGTATAATATAGGAAGTACAAAATGAAACTCCACGCAGTATTTGGAAATCAGGATTGTGACTCTTTAGGGACATGAAGTTTTATGCTAAAAGAATGCGGTGTGTAGAGCAGCCTTGCCTGGCGCCGAGGGCAGCCACACGCCCTCACGCCGGCGAGCCTGGGAGGTCACTATCATATGACAAAGGCTTTGCTGCAGTCCATCTTCTGGCCTGTGCACTTTCCATTTACCTTCCTGGAATCCTACAGCATCACAGAAGCTGGAAGTTCTGATGTTCCATTGAAGCACAATGGAAAGCCTTGACTTGACTGGGCACAGTAATGAAAGGCAGTAGTAGAAATAAAGACCATTCAGCAGAAAGAGAAGGGGCTGGGAAACGACCGAAAAGGAAGTGTCTTCAGTGGCACCCACTGCTAGCAAAGGAACTCCTTGATTTTTCAGAAGAGGAGGAAGAGGAAGACGAAGAGGAGGATATTGATAAAGTTCAACTCCTCGGGGCCGATGGCCTAGAGCAAGATGTTGGAGAGGCAGATGATGAGGAGTCCCCAGAACAGCGAGCCTGCAGACCCATGAATGCATTCCTTTTATTTTGCAAACGCCATCACTCCCTTGTCTGCCAAGAACACCCCAGGCTTGATAACCGAGGTGCTACCAAGATTCTAGCGGATTGGTGGGCTGTTCTGGATCCAAAGGAAAAACAGAAGTATGCAGACATGGCCAAGGAGTATAAAGATGCATTTATGAAAGCAAATCCTGGCTACAAATGGTGTCCTACCACAAACAAGCCTGTGAAATCGCCAACACCCACTGTCAATTCACGAAAGAAACTTTGGGCCTTCCCCTCTGATTCTGCAAGAGACTTACCAAGCCCCAAGAAAGCAAAGACTGAAGAAATGCCTCAGCTTAACTTTGGCATAGCTGATCCTACTCAAATGGGTGGCCTGAGCATGCTGCTATTGGCTGGAGAACATGCTCTCAGCACACCAGAGATATTCTCTGGTGCCTGCAGGCCCGATGTTTCTGAATCTCCTGAACTGCATCAGAAGTCACCATTGTTTCAGTTTGCCGAGATATCTTCAAGTACCTCCCATCCTGAGGCTCCCACAAAACAGGGTCAAGCATCAGCCTTGTTCCAGTTTGCAGAGATCTCTTCCAACACCTCAAAGTTGGGTGGTGCTGAGCCTGTAAAGCGCTGTGGGAAGTCTGCACTCTTCCAACTGGCAGAGATGTGCCTGGCATCAGAGGGGATGAAAATGGAAGAAACAAAACTAATAAAGGCAAAAGAATCAGATAATGGAAGAATTAAAGAGCTAGAAAAAGGAAAAGAAGAAAGAGAAATAAAAACAGAGAAAACCAATGCAACTGGGTTGCAGGAGGGAGAAGAATTTGAAAAAACAGCCAAGGAAAATGTAAGAGAGTTTAAGGAATTAAGAAATTTTGAAGAGCTACAAATGGATGATGTAATGGCTATAAAAATGGAAGACTCCAAAGAAATTACAAAGGAAGAATTAGAGGAAGACCAAAAATGTAGTCATTTCTCTGATTTTTCTTACTCTGCAAGTAGCAAGATAATAATCAGTGATGTTCCCAGTCGAAAGGATCACATGTGCCATCCTCATGGAATTATGACCATTGAGGATCGATCCCACTGCATTAAACAAACCAGAAAAGCTAAAAAAGAAGAAAAAGAAAAGCAAAATGGATCGACATGGAAATAAGAAGTCCACACCCAAGAAAACATGCAAAAAGAGGCAGTCTTCAGAGTCTGACATCGAAAGTGCCATATACACCATTGAAGCTGTCGCCAAAGGAGATTGGGGTGTTGACAAATTTGGAGAAACCCCTCGAAAGAAGATCCGCACATCTTCAAGTGGCAAGGGAAACCTTTTGGATGCCAAGCCACCAAAGAAAAAAGTGAAATCAAGAGAGAAGAAAATGTCAAAGGAGAAGTGCTCAGACATTACCAAAGAGTCAAGACCTCCAGATTTCATTCCTATTCCTGCCAGCAAAAACATATCTGGTGAGGTGCCAGAGGGTATGAAAGCAGAGCCCCTTACCCCCACTGAAGATGCTCTACCACCCAGCCTATCAGGACAGGCCAAGTCTGAGGACAGTGACTGTCACAGAAAAATGGAAACCTGTGGCGCCAGGAAATCGGAGAGGTCTTGCAAAGGTGCTCTTTATAAAACCCTGGTGTTTGAGGGTATGCTCACCTCTCTGCGAGCTAATGTTGACAGAGGTAAACGAAGCTCAGGAAAAGGCAACTCTTCTGATCATGAAGGGTGTTGGGGTGAAGAAAGCTGGACATTCAACCAGTGTGGGACCAGTGGGAACAAGAAGTTCAAGAAAAGTAAGCTGAAAGAAGATTGTCTCCTTGGCTCAGTGAAGCTGGATGAAGACTTTGAGAAGAAATTCAACAGCCTTCCTCAATATAGTCCTCTTACTTTTGACTGGAAATGTGTTCCTGTCCCAAGGAAAAAGAAGAAGACTGGAAACGTGTCCACAGAACTGACTAAAACCAGCAAAGGAAGTGGGGATAAATGGTCAAACAAGCAGCTGTTCTTGGATGCCATTCACCCTACAGAAGCCATATTTTCCGAAGACAAAAACACCACAGAGCCTGCTTATAAGGTTAAAAATGCCCTATCCATTCCCAACACTCCAGAACCAACAATGCAAGAACCTCTGTTGGGCAGCCAAAAAAGAAAAGCAAGGAAAACCAAGATCACGCACCTTGTCAGAACAGCAGATGGCCGGGTATCACCAGCAGGAGGTACTTTGGGTAAGAAGAGGGAGCTTTCAGCAGAGGTGACCATGTTGACCAGTGAATGATTACAAGCTGTATTCCTTATTCAACAATGGGTCTGTTCTGTAGCTTTCTAGAGACTTCCAAACATGGGGTATGCCATGTTTTAAAATCATAGATATTTTTCCAAGAGCATATCTGAATTTCTAGAAAGGAAAGATAATTTTAGAATCCTCAGCTTATTTTTCTCTGCACAAAATAGTCTTGATTAAGTAAATTTCTAGAAGAGCTCAGACTCTTAAAGATACTTGATAAATCTGTTACTCCGTGGTTTGCTATTCATGCAATTATAAACTAGATTATTAGGTGTTGAGAGTAGTGAATTAAGGAACCTTCAAGTGCATCCAGCACTTTTTGAAAAGCAGATGTAGACTGCTACTGTTGGGCCTCATGACTGCCTGGATTCTTGAGTTCTCCACTCTAACATAACCAAATAGTACAGCGTGAGTAGCCTGCTTGTTATTTCCAGTGGACTTTCTTCATGGTGGAATCTCCCCAAGAACCCTATGTAAAAGATTAGGCAATGAGGTGTACTCAACACTGACTACAAAAAATCTTGGGGTGATATACCAGATTCAGCACCTCCAGTATTTAACATTATATGGTAGGGATTGATTCAGGTGTTCACAGGAGAAGGGTTGTTTGCTAAGTTAGAATTAGAAGAAAATTAATTTTGTGTACTTTTTCTTATACTTTGCATATGTAGCTAGAACCATAAAGCATATTAAAGACCCTGAATTGTACCATTGTGTAAGAAATGAAACTCAAAAGAAGAGGAATTTTGTGTCTGGATCCAATTCAATTACATAGAAGTAGAATGAGAAATCAAATCTTGATGTCCTTTTGCTTAATTCAATTCAACAGGCCTCTCCCTCTTTTCCTTTCCAATCTGGATTCTGTTTGGTGGCTTTTATTTTGTAGATTGTCATATCCTTGTTCATTTATATTCTCATTCATTTCCACTGGCAGCAAGAATTAAATATTCTAAAAAATACTCATTTTATGTAGAAAAGCATGTGCCACTTTTATGTCCCAATATATGACATTCACATCTTTTATCACTTGTTTTCTATATTTAAAATATTTTAATTACATGTTTTTATCAGATTTGTTGCTTAGATTAACAGATATAGGATAAAAATACGTAATATAACAACCATTGTTAATTTTCTATTCTTGTTTTGAAATTCTGTACCATATGTATTGTATGTTATGCTGTTTCTGTCTTTGTTTTTGCTATTTGTTTTTGCTTTAGTTTTTGTTTTTACTGTTTAAAATTTTAAAGTAATAAATAAAAAAATTTGAAACCCATAAAAAAAAAGAATGCGGTGTGGAAAACATAGGTTTGAAAAATGCAAATTGTGTCTTCTTAATTTCTAAAACAGAGAAAGGAAGTGCGATAGTAACGCAGGAGTGTGGTGTTGCAGTTGAGTCACACCGTCTTGTTAGATGCATCTGTTCCCCTAACTTTCTTCTTTCAAAATAATTTCTTTTGAGAAACAAATAGCAATGAGACAGTTCCAAAGCTGATTAGTAGAACAGTTTCAATAATGAATACATTGCATATTGTTGTCTTCATAGTGGTTATTCCTCTAAGTTTCTGCAGTGTACCTGTTCAAGTACACCATAAAGAAAATGGTGAAATTTTATTTTATTCTTTTATTTTAATATAGTTGGTACAGGGTCTTACTACAGAGCTCAGACTCATAGTGATTGTCCTGCTTTCAGCCTTCCTTGCACTGGGATTATAGGCATGCACCACCACACATGGACACTGTCACCAGCCCAGTGCACCTGGGGGCAGGGCCAATGCAGCATGTGGTACCAGGGATTGAACCCTGGTCATTGCGTTTGCCTAAGCAGGTACTTAGTCCGCGAGCTATGTCTCCAGCCCAGAAAACAGTGAAATTTTAAACAGGCGATACAGTCACTTCTTGAGTAGTCATTACATGGGTGTAAGAGTACAAGTAAGTGTGAAAACAAATGACATATTCCTTTCTGGATCTGTGTTGTATGAGAGTGTTAAGAAGAAGACTTAACATTTTCTCTTTGGAATTAGACCTATTGGTCCCCGTATAATACTTACTTGATGTCACTGTGAGGTGCTCTCCCCTGTGAATGGCAAAGAATTGAAGTTGGCAGCTAACACTGGCAGTATCACCTAAATAATTAATTCAATTAACAATAGCTAGCACTATTTCCCAACACTGCTCTAAGTACCCAACAATTATCTACTTATTTGTATGTTGTATTGTGAGGTTATGAAATGGTGCAACCTCTGTGGAAAATAGTTTGGCTAGTGTTCAGAAAGTTGAACACAATATCATCATATGACAGAGCAACTGTACTCTTAGGTTCAGTAATTCTCCTTGTGCCTGAACTCTGTACTAGCAAATTAATCAATAAAGATCACCTGCAATCCCAAGTGATTATTTGTGGTGCTTTGGAGGCTATTTTCATAGATGTACACAGTGACCCAAGCATTGAGTTGCCTGACACGTGTTCCTTGCTGAGATCCAACAAGGGGCAACTCTGCCTTAATGTTTCAGGTCTCAAAATGAGTAGAGGGCATAGGGAACAATGTAAGTAGTGCAAAAAAAAAATGGGTACTGGGGCAATTGGGTTGGATTTGACCTTTAGTCCTGGTATCTGTTGCTGGGGTGCTATTTATGGTTTGTGTCTAATTGTGCCCCAAAGCCTCATGCAGTCACTGGGTTGCGCTTTTAGAGTTTGTGATTAATTCATAATCCAGTACTGGGATTATGGGTGCAAGTGCTGCTGGGATTGTGGATATGAGTGCTACACCCATGCATCACCTGAATGAGATATAAGGAAGGGAAAGAGGCTTGCTGCTGCTCCCCTGCCACTGTCCCTCCCTTTTGCTCTTGCTATTTTGCTGTTCCCCACCACCCTGAATGGCTGTTTTCTACCATGTGTCACTTGGCCTAGGAGCCAACTGATTATGGACTGAAACCTCCACAAACTGTAAACTAAATGAATCTTTCTTTCCTTAATTTTGGTTGTCAGGAATTTATTATGATTATGATGATTATTTATTTATGTATTTGGTACAGGGTCTCACTACATAGCTCAGACTTGTAGTGATCCTCCTGTCTCAGCCTCCCTAGGGCTGAGATTACAGGCATGTGCCACCACACCTGGTCTCAGGGCCTGCACAGTGGGTGTGGGGTTTGGGGCCAGCATGGCATACAGTACTAGGGATCAAGCATTGCTTGGACCACCAAGCTATCCCCCAGCCCAGGGTATTTTGTCCTAGCAAAGAGAGAAAAATAACTGAGACAGATGCCCTCAGGTATGTCATTCATGTATTTCTGAACCTTATTTTTTCTTTTATAAAATAATGTAAGATCTGCCAGGATGACTTGTTCAGATTTTGGATGATGATGATGATATATATATCTATATCTATCTATCTATCTATCTATCTATCTATCTATCTATCTATCTATCTATCTATCTATCTATTTGTTTTAGGAAGTACGACTTAATCCTTGTTAATCCAATGTATTCTGTGACTTTTCAGAATATAAATATCAGAAATAATGAGACTTGGCTGAACATTACCTCTTTTGAGAGATGAAGAAACTGAGTCCTTTGCCCTGGAGACTTAAGTGCATCAGGTAGGATTTGAATCCAGGAATTCTGGCTCACAGTTCTGTGTGTTTAACCCTCATGACATGTCTTATATAGTTGGCTGCTCCTGTGTTTCGTGAGTACACATTTGTGTTACCTCTTCTTCTTGAATTCTTCCCCAAACCAGTGTATAGTGGTTTTTTTTATTTCGTTTGATCCTTCTTGGTTTGAAGTTGAGACTGTGTGAGGACAGGATTGCCACCCCTGCTTGTTTCTGAGGTGCTGGGGCATGTAGTATTGTTTTCCATCCTTTGACTTTCAGCCTCTGAATTCCTTCATGAGTTAAGTGTGTTTCTTGCATACAGCATATTGTTGGATTTTGTTTCCTAATCCACTATGCCAGTTGGTATCTTTTAATTGGTGATCCAAGTACATTTACATTGATGGTTATAATTGAGATGCATTGACTTATTACTGACATGTTATTCACCTGCTGTGGTTTATTCCTTTTTCTCTTGTGTTTAGTTGTTTGCCTTCTTTAGTGGGTTCCTTCTGTTTTCGTTTATGGAATTCTGACCACTTTCATCCCTCTCTAGAATATCTTTTAGTAGTCTGTGTAGGGTTGGCTTTGTCATCATGAAATTCTTTAGTTGTTTTTTGTCATGGAAGTATTTCACTTCTACATCAAACTTGAAAGATTGTTTTGCAGGGTATAGTAGTCTGGGCTGGAATTTGTTTTCATAGAGGACTTGAAGTACTCTGCTCTGTGCTCTTCTTGCCTTCATGGTTTGTGGAGAGAAGTCTTCCATTATTCTGATGGATTTTCCTTTAAATGTGATCTATTTATTTTCTCTAGAGGCTTTCAGTATATTGTTCTTGTGTTGGATTTCTGGGATCTTGACTATGATATGTCTGGGTGTGTTTTTAATTGGACTGATGTTACTTGGAGTCCTATATGTTTTGGTGACCTGTACATCAGATTGTTTCCTCATATTTGGGAAGTTTTCTGCTATTACTTTTGCCTGTATTCTTATATCATTTGTATTGATTCCTTTCTCATTGATACCTAATAGTCTCATGTGGTTCATCTTTGCATCATCTTGCAGGTGATGAATTGTTTTTTTCCGGCATGCTAGTTGTTTTTAAGAGATCTTTTCTTACATTGTCACTAGCTCCAACAGCGTCTTCAAGATCTGAAACTCTAACCGTTTTACAAGCTTGAGATTAAGATTTTAAGTTCCTCTATTATCTCTTTCACTCTGCTTCATGTGATCTACTTCTTTCCTATATTGCTCATTCAAGGATTCCATTGTTTTTCTAATCTCCTCTTTTTTATCAGTATCTTCTTGAGAAGCAGTTATTAATTCTTTCAATGTAGTTATTTTTCCTTTTTTGTACTTCAGAGATTATTTATGATCTGATTTGCTCTATACCTTTCTGCATTTGTTTCTTTACTTCAGACACTATTGATTCAGGCATTTCAGCTGTGTGATTCCCAATTTCTTCTGTGCTACTGTCTCTGCATTTGCTCTGGGTGAGCTCAGGGCTTGGGATTGCATTTTTTTTTTTTTTGTTTGGAGGAAGCAGGGATTGAACTCATGTCCTTGATCTTGTCAGGGAAGTGCTTATTCCATTGAGCCATCTTCCTGGCCCTGGGATTGCATTTTGCTCCTTCTCTTTGTCATTTTGTATAACACTGTCCTCTGACCTTTGGCACAGAGCTTGATGCAGTTATAACCTTAGCACCTACTGAAATTCTTACCCAAGAGAGATTATATGATTAAGGCACTTATAGTTTTATATTTACAGAATTAAAATAAGGAACACTAATAATGGGTAATGATATTTAGCAGTTGATGAACTTTTGTAACTAATGGCTTTGTATTTTAGATAGTAAGAACAATTATTATGTCTGTATAGCTAAGCAGATATTCAATTGGGATTTTGTATTTAAGTGAGCTCCCCTAGGTTCTGTCTGATCACCTCCCCTTGACGTACCTTGTGTTTTACAGGCAAACTAGTTCACCCTGGTTACCTTTTACCCCCTCTCTCAGTCAAGAGAGAAAGAGGGAGGATGCTCTTATAGACCAGGGTCTAGCACAGTGTCTTAGCTTACTCAGTGCAGATCTACGAGGTTTGAATTCATCCAGTTGTGCCTGGCTTGGGTCTGGCTGCTGTGCTAAGCTTCTTCTTGCTGCAGCCCTTAGAAGTGAACCTGTTGTGCCCCTCTGGCAAGATGTTCTGCTCCTGTGTTAGCTGGGTGGTTCTGGCCCCTAGCCTCTCTGCAGGGACTTCAGCTGCAGAGTTTCACATTGTGTCTGGAGGGGTTCAGAGAGCAGGATAAAAGGACTCACTCACAAGTGGGCCTGGGCTGGGACTAAAGAGATCCAGCAGGCAAAGAGGGACATGGAAAGTCTCTCACATACCAGCCAGGCCTGGGCTTGGGCTGCATCTGGAGGGGTCCCGAGAGTGCTGCAGCAGTTCGCACTTACATGCTAGGGTTGGACTGGGTCTGAGGGATCCAGGGATGCAGGGGAGTGTGGAAGCTTTGCCCCACATATGCCAGTCTCAGGCTTGGGTTGTCTGGACCACACTGACATTTTTAGAGAGAGAAAATGCAGGAATTTTTCTCATCTTTCTTGTATCCTAGTTAAGGTTTCTGTCCTCTCATTTTCTGTTGAGGTAGACTATGAAAACATTCAGTTGTGAAAATTGCACACTCAGAAAAAAATGTGATGTGGCACAGAAAAGTAAATTCATGTTCCAATGTTAAAAAAAAAAATTAAAAAGGTCCAGATCTGCACTTTCCTAAATGATGTAGAAGAAAAATAATGTGGCAGAGGATAGAAGCCTATTGTGTTCCCTTGGGTCCCTAAGATTTATCACCTACACATGCAGGATGCTACAGAAAGGAGGATTGGTGACCGGGGCAATAACTCACTGGCAAGCCATGCAGCCTGCTGGTTGCTGATAGCACTGCATTGTGTGGCTGGGATCATGTAGAACTGTCCTCCAGGGTGGGCTCTCATTTCTAACCCCTACTTACTCTGCTTCAGAATCCTTGTTTGTCTGTAACAGTGGCTTTCCACACTGGGAACTGGGGAAGATAGTGCTGCAGTTATAGACAGAAACATGTGGATAGAGAAACACATCTCAGTAGTGACTGGGGGCAGGGAGACAGAACAAAGCTTACAAAACCAACCCAAACTGTTAACCTTATGTTTGGGGAAATCTTTAACTCTCCTATGATGGAAATGAATCTCATGTAATCAGAGGGTTTTAAGGCTGCTATATCCCTTACGGAATTGCTACTGCATTTGCAAGAGTTTTGGTGCATTTCTTAAAGCACCTAAATGTTCTTTATCTAAGATGCTTAAATTATGAGCGGATTACAGAGAGTGAAACAGATATGAAATAATTATTTGGTTTTTAATGGCAGAAGGAAATTTGTTTTGTTTCAGTATAAACATAATTGTATTAGCATAAGCAAAAAGGTTTCATTATAAATGCACCAGAAAATAATTTAACAAATGGGATAGAAGAAATGGATTATGCTGTCTTCCTCCTCCTCCCCCAATAGGCCTTGGAAAATGAGGATTTTTTTTTCTATACCTCTGCTTCTTGTAGAGCCAAGAAATATAGTCACTTAATTTCTGACCTGTTTCTTGACTCCTCTTAGTGACATTTTCTGCAATTCATTCATTCTTTCATTCAGTATTTATCATGTGTTAATTAGACTGAAGAGCTTATGATTTGATGAGGGACACAGGGAACCATTAAAAACAGTTCTAATACCTGCTGGGATCACCCGCCTGGACTTTTCTATTCTTTGCTCTGCCAGGTTCTGTTCCTTGGTCACAGAGGCTGTCGTGAGTCGGGACTGGGCTGTGGGCACATTGTAGGATCTCAGCTTCTGGCAGTTATAAGGTTTGTATACACTGGTGGGTTTCTGTAGTTTTCAAGGAGACGATATTGTACTGCAAATGTCCTGTTGGAACCGTTCTTTGCCATCCAACACCCTTCACCTGAAGCATTTTGAAGATTCTGAACAACAATGAGGCTGCAGGAGGGATCCTCAACCCCTACTACTCTGGTGTGCTTGGAGGTGCCCCATGAAGCCCAGTGCCTGAAATTCCAAGAGGAGAGGTAGGTTAATTATGGGAATTTATTACTTTGGTTGGTATCATTTGTGAAGAAAAAGAAATGAAGATAGGGGAGAATCAGTCTTTCTCTTTGTTATTGGCTGGAGTACAGGCAAAATATACTGGATGAGGCCTTTATTTTGATCTCAGACAGGCAGGGTCAGAACTCTGGTCCCATCCTCTAGCAGGTAGCTCATACTGTGTGTCTTTGGTCATATGTGCTTGATAGAGTAGTTTCTGGATTAAAATAGCTAGTGGGTCTATAGAATTTGATAGGTTATGATGGGATGCGTCATGTCCCCAGGTGGATGTCCCACTCTGGCCTCATAATAACTGGATGATCTACAAAAAACCCCCCAAAAATAAACAAACAAACAAAAAGAAAAACAAAATTGGATGATCTTGCTCAGAGCAACAACTTCCCTGTTGCTGAGTTGAGTGATGTGCTAGAACTGGCCTGGACAGGTCTGATGTTAAATATTTGGGAGATTTTAAGCATGTTTCTAAGCTTTTGGCAGCTTAAAGCTGGCTCTGGTGGGAGCAATTACACCACAAAAAGTCAGCAAACATGGGGAAGCAGAGCCCCACCCACCACTTCCGGTTCAGAAAACTAGCTTACTAACAGACCACTCCTCACTTCCTTCATAAGTTTCTTATAAGAATCATAAACAGATAAGTTATGCAAAAGTTTTAGTACAGTGCCTGACATTTAAGGGTCTGTTAATTAAAAATACTTCTAGTATTACTTCTATATTATTACTGCTATGATCACAGTAATTAAATGATATCATTTTATAGCACTTTGGACATGGTAGTTCTTTGACAAGCCTAATTCTTTCCTTATTTGTTCATTGGTATAGTTTCTGCAAAGAATCCATGATAATGTGAAGATTTCAGGGGAACAATTTTTTCCTCAGGTCTCATTGTGAGCATTAAACACAGTGGAAATTTCTTTCTTCCCATTGATCATTGTTCAAGATCGTGTTTGGACACACAGATGGCACATGAAATGAAGCCAAGTACAGCATCCATGTCTGTCTTCTCCATCCCAGGAAGTGTCTCTTTAGATGCCATGACACCCGAATAACTGGAGGTTCTTTTCTGTCATGAGGCTGTCAACACCCATAGCGAGCTCTGAAAAGTACAAAGGACAACCTATGCACAGAGCAGTGGCAGCATCATTGTTTATGAAACGATAACTGCTTCAGGTAGCAGCAAGTTCCAACATTAGCACAACAAAAGCTTTGAGCTGGACCATCTGTTGCCACGTGGACAATCTGGTGGGCTTGCCAAAGCCATTTATCCGTGTCGAGTGCATATCCAGTCTGGCCAGTCCTTATGCTGAGCAGAAAGGAAATTTAAAGAAAGACCCATCATTTATCACTGTAGACAGCTGGGCTAGAGTGTGGGCCGAGAAATTTTTTTTTCCATGAGAAAAACAAAGACCCTGAAAATGGGTAATGCTTGCTCAGCTCCAGGCTTCTTGCTAACTATAGTCTCTCTTGCTTACTCCCTTCTTCCTGCTTTTTTATGTTGTAAGAGGGAGGCATTAACTGGGGATGCTTGCTTCTTTACCCTAAGTGTTTGTGAACAGTTAACACCTAGAATTCTTTGGTTTTGAGTTGCGGCAAATATATCCCACCCCAACTCATTCTGCTTTGCACCATGTTTTTAAACCCTTTTAAATGACCAGTGTTGCTTATATATGAAATTGGATAGGTGGTTATTCGTGGTTCCTGAAAGAGAATTCCCAAACCAAAACCTTTCTGCCAGAGCCAGGAGGCAGTCTGAGCAAACATCACTGGCTCTGAAGCTCACAGACCACAGTGTTCATATACAATTCATTTGCTATACTCTCTCTTTTATTTTTTTGCGGTACTGAGGATTGAACTCAGGACCCTGCACTTGTGAGGCAAACATTTATTCAACTGAGCTATCTCCCCAGGCCCCATTTGCTGTGTTCTGATAAACAGGGACCTATGAACTCTCCACTCTGAACCTTGACTGTTTTTTTCCTGCAAAATGGCAGTGACAACTTTCACTGTGGAGTAGTTTTTCTGCATGCAGTCCACATTTTCTGGCTACCATTACCCCTCCCTATAAACAAACATTAAGAAGCAAATCATTTAGTATAAGACAAAGATGCTGGTATCACATATTAAGATACTTTTCTTGTGCTAAAGTTTTATTTTCTTGTGTTTTGTAGAATGAAATTGAAACCTTTCAATGTGTGTGTGTGTGTGTGTGTGTGTTTGAGATGAAATATTGTGGATAAAAATGAGACGCTTGGCATAATTGTTAGCGACATACCACAGCAACTAATCTCACATTCTAGTAACTGGAATTTCTGACTCTGAGGTCTGTCTGTGTTGCTTAGAAGCTACATGATGTAGATCAGCTACTTCTGTCTATTTGTACACATATTCATATGTTTTATATCTCTATATATGTGACAAAGATATCAATATAGGATCCTGGATATGTATTTCAGCCTCAAATATAGGACATTGGTTGTATGTGTTGTATGAATTAAGTATTTTAAAGCTTATAGGGAAATGGGACTGAAATCTGATAATATTTTGCTAAATGTTAGCTCCTCTTTCCGTACTCTGTTAATCATCTTATTATAGTTCAGCAAGCACATTGAGAAGAGGTAGACATGTGGGCAAGGGTAGACTCTCTGGAGTGAGAAAAATTTTATGAGTAAGAAATAAAAGCTGAGAAAACATCACTGTGGCACTGATGTCCCACCCCAACCCATTCTGCTGTGCAGCAATTTTTTTTTAAAAAAAACCAAATCCCATTTAAATGACCAGTGTTGCACATATACAAAATTGGATAGGTGGTTAATGATGCATGAGCATAGTTTATAGGAATCCACTTGACCTGTGGGGGATCAATTCCATGATTTGATTAAAGGCTTAACCTTTCAGAGTCCTGCTTTGACCCCATGTTCACAGATAAATCTTCAAAGCTGATAGATCCTGACATTTAAGACTTTGTCACAAGAAAGATAACATTCCAGTGTTCTGTTTTCCTAACAGAGACCAAATAGGCCCAGCTATGCCACTCGTTGGTTGTATCACTTAGGATTTTTCTTATATGCCCCCCATGGCCTCAGTTTCCCCATTGGTAAAATAACAGAATTAGCCTAAGGAACTATCTTTACAACTTTGCTTCTCAGATTGGAGAGATTCTAAATCAAGTGCTTCCAATGGTTTTGGGAGAATCCCTGCTCCTATTTCTTCTAGAACGTTCCTTGGGAATCTGCCTGACCTTTTGGATTTTACATAAGATATGAGTTCAACAAAAACTTTTATGCCTAAAAAACAGTAATAAGTTGTATAAAACTAGACTACATGAGCTCTTCATTTACTACTAATTATGATGTTTGGAAGCAGTGGGCCAAATCTGAAATAAAAATGAATAAGAGTACACAGAAGATTCCACTCTGAATCCCCAAAGAAGATATGTCAAGTAGAGGATGGAAGGAATGTGTTGAGGAAAATTACTTAGGGGTTTCAGTTGGGAAAAATCTCAGGATGCTATTGAAAGACTACCACCACTGCAGTAAACTGTTATTGTTCATGCAAGTTACCAGAAAGGTCATTTCCAGAATCAGTATGGTAAATCTCCCTTTCTAGTTTTTGGATGGTTATACCTTATTGTATGTACTCTGATTTTTCAGGAGATCACATTGTGGTGGCATAACTTCTTTAACTAGAAGTTTCAGAATATTCACATCGTCCCTACTCAACACCTCTTTCCAAAGTTTTCCTGGAAAACTTTAAGTCAACAGATATATATGAGAAACCAAATCATAATAAGCAATTACTTAAAAAGTTTGAAGAGCTCTCTTATAGTGCATTGAATGTAAAGTCTTCTTAAATTTCATTTAATCCTCATAGCTTCCATATTATGTATATTTTATTATCTCCATATTTTTTCCAAAGGAGGAAAGTAAGATTTAGAGATGTTGAGTAAACTGTAGCATCATCACAAAGGGATACACAAAAAAAGTTGATACTCAAGTAGAAAATTGCAATTATCTAGGTTTAGACCAAAATTTCTCCATTAGGTAGATGGGTGGGGCTGTTGTGGAACTTCCAGTTACTGTATGAAGTACAAGTTCTACACTTGCATTTTAAACACAGATATGAAGGAATTGAAGGATGTTCCCACATCTGATCAACTGCAGGATACATAAACTTAAAGCAATGGTATTTAAGTTTATGTGAGAAAAGAAGAGACAACCTGAATGCTCTGTGAAGTCCAGCAGCCCCTGAATCATCCAATTTCTATTGCTATGGTAGAAGTGAAGCAAAAGAAAGGGTCACTCCTGGGTTTATGACCTGCAAACTCCAAAGTGACCTAGTCCACTGCACACATAGCCATAGAGTATCTGCAACCTGAACTATCAGATCGAGTGTCTGTCCTCTCCCAAGAAGGTCAGCAATTAGGTGATGGTGAAGCAAGCCAATGACATGAGTGTCTATTATGATCTTTTGCCATAGTTGGTTCTGAAAGCAACACTCTAAATACTCTCTTGCAAATTCATGTGTTTGGAGCCAGGAGAGAAGTCACAAACTGGTCACAGAGCAGTTATCATTACATGTTTTAGATGGTGACAGATCTTGCTACAGGTGGTAGGAGTTAGAAACATAGTCAATGAATACGGAAAAGCAGGCATAAGTTTCTGGCCATCGGACTGGTAGGAAAGGAGAGGATTTCTTAAATAAGGTGGCCTCTGTGGTGGAAGATGTACAAGTAAAAGTTGCAGGAAGCCTGTCAAAGATTCTCAGTATTATTCATCATGTGGTCTGAGAGCTAATTCTGGGCTTAGATATTATTACTGAGCTGCAGCTAAATTAATAAAGATGTTGAGAACAAATATAAGGTTTTCTATCAATTAGATGGATTTTATATTTATTGAACCAAACAATAAAAAATTAAAATAACTTAGGCTTATAAATCTAATTTTATTCTACCAAGAGCTTATTTAAAAAAATAAACATATTGTTCTGAAGATGCATAAAAATGTTTTAAAAAGGAAGTATTTTACTGCTATAGTTAATTTTTTATTTCTTTATTTTATGTATTTAGTACAGGGTCTTCAGGGTCTCACTACACAGATTGAACTTGTAGTGATCTTTTCTGTTTTTCAGCCTCCCAAGCTCTGGGATTACAAGTGTGCATCACCACACCCAGTCTCAGTTACAGTGTCAGTGTGCCCCAAGGGCGGGACTGGTATGGCAGGACAGAGGCTGAGCCCAAGCCCCTGTGTTCTCCTTAAGCAGGTACTTGAATCCACTGAGCTATGTGGACAGTCCTATAGTTAGTCATAGAAGCAGCAAACAGAGAATTTTATTGGGCAGAAAGTTTGTGCAGTGCCAGTGTTAAGGTCTCCAGTACAAGTGAATTCTATACAATCAAAAGAATAGCATGACATTTACCTAACAATATTCCAGGCACACGATAGGTATTCTGTACACTCTTATTCTAATCTCATGGTTACTACACGACATACATTGGCAGTCAATCATTTGCACACAGAAACCTGAATCACAATTTGAGATGTGGCAGGTCCATTTACCAATTCCCAAAGATGAATGTAATTATTGTGTATCACAAATACATACAAACAATAAAAGGTGTAAAAACCAAGCAAACTCAAACAATTACAATCTTGTTTACAAGGTAATAAAGGTGGAAGCTTACTGCCAAAGATTTTGCAGCCATACATTTTAGAAAGCTGCTTGCATATATCTGCCTACTTACACATTCCTAGCATAGTGGGGCTTTTAAAACAACATTTTTGTTGTTCCTTTTTCGGTATATTTCGCTTACATTGGTATAGCAAGCATTGAGTGCAATGACCTTGATTAGCACTTATTTTTTTCTTCAAATATTTCCATTTAAACTGAACTCTGGAAGCAAACATTGATACTTGAGCCCTGGTGTTATAATGACCCAAGAATAGCTTGCATGGTGATCCAACTGGGACGAAAGGAGTGTGACTAGCTATCTCAATGGCCACTAGGTGGCGAACGGAAACTCTACCAGCTTTTACTGTAAAACACGGCTCAATCACACTGACCCTATGGGTTTAGCAGGCACAAAAGAAGATCAAAGAGAAGAGGAATATAGACTGGAACAAGTTAGGGTGAACTGACTACGTATGACCACGGACTTTATCATCTCCTGAACTGGGAGTGGGGGCGGCCTGGGAAAGATGCTTGAAGTAAATCCATAGTAAATAAGTTTTGCTTTGCACGGATGGCACTGTGTGAGTTTCATTACGTCCTGTTGAGCCTGTTTTTCTGTTTTTCAATATAATTTTTAAATATATTTAAATGAAAGATTTCTTTCAGATAGTGCTACTTGCTCATGTAGGCCACCACCAAGTTTGGCCATTATTCAGGTGGCCATGATGGGAGAGTCAGATGTCAGGTCACCTTAGAGGATGCTACTTTAATTGACAAGCTTTTTTTTTTTTTTTTGCCTGCTCAGGTGTGTGAGATATTGCTAATGCAGTCAGTGGTTCAGACACAGCTAATATCAAAATGAATGTGCGTGCTGTATATGGGCAGACGAGACCCCAGCCTGCCACGCTGCTGCAGAGTGATGGCTTTTGCGATTGAAGGGAGCCATTTCCTGCCATAAAGTTGGAAGGAGGCCGTGAGCCTATCCACTTTTGGCAGGTTTGAGGAGTCCAGATGTCCATCATAAAATGGGTTATTTAATGTATCTGTGGGCTGTTTGCAAAATGGGAAGGCCTCCATTTTTGCAAACATCAAGTGGGCAAATGCCAAATGTGTTTGCCATCACCACCAATGTGGACATGGGTATTAAGTGCACATAAAGGGTCCTTTCTGTTCTGTCCAATGCAAATCAAACATTTGCATTTCAATTCATTTCTACTTAATTCTATTTCCTACACAGAAGGAGCTCCATTAGGTCTCCCTGCCAAACGGTGCTGTCTCGTGAGCCTTTTCCCTATGGGGCAATTATCAAACTTTCGTTTCTCTGTAACACTTGGGTGGGGCAGGAGGCTGACCCCTACCTTGTCATCAAGTCCAAATTACCCACAAGAAACTGAGAAAAGTCACCCCAGTTTAGATGAGGGGCCTGCAGGCCTGGTTCTGGAGAAGACAATTCATTTTGGATCAGGGAGGCTTTATTTTGCTGTTAATACAAAATACCTTGTTCAAATCTACCACCTTATATCCAGAGATCTTCACTGTGCTGGTCTCTGTGTGTGAATGTATTGACATGGGAGTATATGAATTGCATCTTTGAAATACCTTTAATTTGATGGATTCATTCACTAGGCAAAATAAATGTATGTGTACTCAAAATACTACAAAATTTTAGGAGACTCATGAACCTTCTAGGCATTGTGGACTAAGAAATTTTTCTATGCTCCACTTATGGCTCAACTTGGACTGGAACTCTACTGAAGTAAAAAGAAGATGCACTTCATCTGAGCATCTATCTCTTATTGTTATTCAATATGAAAAACTGAAATTTATCCATCACACTTACATAATTTAGACCAAATATAAATGAAAGACATCTCTTCTAAAGTCCTGACGGAATAGACAGATGAAACAGATATGTTAAATGGCCAAATCAAAACTGATACATTATTTTGATTAAATACCCCGAGGTAGCCAGTGACTCTACTACTGGGTCTCTGGGTACAAACCAATTCTTGGGCAACCTAGGAAATGAAGGACCAAGGGATTCAGAAGGTAAGCCGCTGTGGTCATGACCCTCTGTTTTATGCTTAGCCCATCCTTAAGTCAATCCCCGCAGTGGAGCCCAAGTGTGACAGGAGAGGAGGAATCAACACTGAGCCAGTGTTTCACTGATGATACTGGCTTGATTGACAGAGCCTTCCCACCGTAGCAGATATCCCCTCACCATGCTCTGCCTGATCCACACTGGCTGATGGGCCTAGCCTGCCAGGGCTCCTTGCTGAGCCCCAGAGCACAGGTCACTCACCCTGCTTAGGTCATCATGAGTTCAGTGTTTGGATCACTCTCTTCTCAATTTCCTTTTCTCTGGGTCCACCCAGGCCTTCTTACCTGAGCCAATTTTGTCCAAAGATAGAAAGTTATAAAACCCTTGCTTCTAAAATCATGTGGGGATTTTCAATCTGTCTTTTTTTTTTTTTTTCTCTCTCACCTATCTATAATCTAAAAAGAGATCGCCAAAGTCTCACAGCCTCTGGGAAGCTCTTCTTGCTTTACCTTGACTGTGGCAGTGCAGCTCTGGCATTCTCACGGCCTTTTCCATCTGTCTGTGGCACAGTGCTTATTAATTCATGTGCATATGTCTGCCCCTCACAAAGACTGTGCCTTAATTTCTCTGAATCTCTAGCATGGAGGAAAAGCCAGGCACAAAGTAGCTGGTTTGACAATGGAGTTTATGGCTAAAGGCTCCTCAGTAGTCTCTGTGTACTACCATCCCACTGCCTCATCATCTCACCCTTTTGGGGTGCCATATCTCCTCCCTCTTGTAGTCTCTCCTGGATGAAAGCCTACCGTGACTCAGCCTCTGCGGGTTACTTACCTGCCTGAGTTTCTGGACAAACATCTTCCTCTTGGACTGTGTAACACCTGGCGTATTTTCCCAGGACCTTTGTTCCAACTAAACAAGAGGACTTCCTCCTAAATCCATCACTTCCCTCTCCGTTCTACCAGTTTCATGTCTGAGCTTCGGGTTTTCCACATTGCTAGTAGCTTCTGAGGCAATTTCACCTTGGAAGACAGATTCTTGTGAGTCTCACAAAGTGACTGTTTCTTGCAACAGTTCCCTTTGTTTTTTTAGTTCAGTTTTGGGCACTCTGGGAATGGACTGATTCATCTGCACACAGGCTGGAGAGCGTCTCTGCCTTCACTCTGATCCCTCTCTGTGCGGTCTGTGGAGAAGGCAGATTTCTATTTTTTGCCGACTGGCAGGGTCATCTGTACTTTGCAGTATTTCTTCAAATCAACTCAGGCACAGCTCTGGCTCACAGACATCAGCAAAGGTAACAGTCAACTGAAGGTCATCAGGGAGGCCAGATGTTGCAATCCCCTTCAGAGATTCAAACCCAGTACTTCTCTGGGGGCAGGGTTTCAAGGATATGTATGTTTGTTAAATAGACCCAAATATTTCTGATGTCAGTGCTGTGTGGCTTGTATGCTCAAACATGTCACTGTATAATATGGGCTGGTTTTAGCTCTAATGAAGTATACACAAGTCCCCAAGTGTACCTCTTTCCATGTGGGTTGGTCATGTTTTATCCTGGAAATCCATCCTTCACCTGGGGAGGTGGGGGGAAATGATATACATGATGGTACAGAATTTAGAGGCAAACAAACTGTGGGGAGACTAGCACTAACCACAAAAAATGGTAGTGATAGTTCCAGAATACTACTTAGCCCTTTTTGTAGCATTACGTCTTGGTACATACACTGAGATTTATTTTTGGGGCATTTTTTGGGGGGGGGTGGTCCAGAGACAATGTAATTGAGTAGCTACCATGAGGTCAAGCCTGGAGCAGCCCCTTGATAAGTGGTAACTCCTGCTCAGGTTATCATGGTTAATATACTTTTACATTCATCAGACTCCAGCAAAAATTGAATGGAAATAAGGAAGATCTTCCAGAATAAGACCTCCTCCCTCCGTCCGATTTGTGCTTCTTTCTCCTGCTTCAGCTTCTCTTTAAGTGGTCATGCTGGTTTCAGATTAGAAGTTCCCTCCGTTGTATTTTAAATACCGTAGGAAGTCAGACTTTGACAGCTCTCCTCAGCACAAATGGGATACCAGGGGAAGGGAGGAGGGAGGAGGCAGAGGTGCCCTCCCTGTCTGCGTGGAGGTGTGCAAACTGGCTGATTAACTAGATATTTTTAAAGTTTCATAGGTGTGAGGCAGCCTCTGCTAATGAGAGTTTTAGGGAATTTCTCAAATCTAAAGTGAAGGGTGCCAAGACTGGAACATGACCTTGGGGCTTTCCTGTACATGTTAACTAATATTACAAAGAACTCTCAGAAAACTCTCTGAAGTCAACTTCTGTGGGAGGAGAGGGGGACAGGTGAAGCTCCCTGGACTGGAAATCGAGAGTTAATGATGCCTGCTATAAATAGATCTGCTCAGAAGGCTGGGGCAGGATATTGGAGAGGAGTCTGCTAAGAGTAGCATGGTGAGGGCTCTGAGCCAGAATCGAGTCAAGTGTTCCTACAACTGTTTTATTCAGAGCTAAAAGTTAAAGGCAACTATACCTGGAGTTCCTGAAGTACAAGATTATGGGGTCATCAGATCCTTGTTTCCCTGGTACACCCAAATGGTAGTTCTTTCAAAGAGTCAAATCTGTCCAAAGTGAAGGACTCCTGGATCTCAGTTCCCTGGGAGTCAGTGTGGTGGTTGTAGGGAGCAGTGTCCCTTGCACAACCCTTACGTGCCAACCCCTATACTAGGCAGCTCACAAGAGTTGATTCCATTCTCCCTCTGAGACTGGTTAAGGCACCCCGCCCCTACTTTATAGGTGACACATTAAGTATCCTCGAAAAGCTGGAGAAGGTTTTCTCCAGAGCTCACAGAGATACTAAGTGGTAGTGACGATTTATATTTAGGCTTCTGTACTTGTCCTAATTGACTTATTAGGACAGAGGATGGGAACTAGGAGACTTAAGTGCCCTCCTAATATTAACCCTTGAGAAGACAAAGAGAAGTAGCACTAGATCAAAGACATTAAAAGGTAACCTGGGATTCTATGGGTCAGATTACTCATGCTGCAGTGCAGAGAAATGCAGGTATGGGCAGATATACAGTGAGTTTCAACCAAAGATCTGGTAGCAGTTGAAAGAGGCTCACTGAAATTGTGATTTTAGCAATAGAATCTTTTCCCTCAGGCAAGGAGTTGTGCCTGAGGAAAACCAGTGGTCATGGCAAGCTTAAAGAAGAGAGGGAAATTCTGTCTCCATGTGGGAAAACTGGGGAAAAGAGTGTTAATAAGAGGTGTGACTGTGCTCGCTTCGGCAGCACATATACTAAAATTGGAA
>PVKA01007264.1:0-41149 GCA_004027165.1 Ctenomys sociabilis
TCTTCTTCTTCTTCTTCTTCTTCTTCTTCTTAAGTATAATTGTATGAATTGTCTGTTTGGTTGTTGATCTATTTTTTCTTCCTTCCTTCCTTCCTTCCTTCCTTCCTTCCTTCCTTCCTTCCTTCCTTCCTTCCTTCCTTCCTTCTCCTTCTTCTTCTCCTCCTCCTCCTTCTTCTCCTTCTTCTTTTTTTTTTTTTTGAGATAGAGTTTCACTATGTAGCTCAGGCTGACCTTAAGCCAGCTGTATCCCAAGCCAGCTTCAAACTCCTGATGATCCTTCTGCCTCAGTCTCCTGAGTGCTGGGATTACAGATGTGTGCCACCATGCAATGTTCAACCATACCTTTAAAAGTTACTCTTAAGGTTACTGAAAAGGGTATAGTTTATGAAAAGTGTCTGTTACCAGACATGGTGACATATTTTGAAACCCAACTTTAAAAAGGGAAAAAAAGGCCACTGTTACCATTCTTCTTATAAACCAGTTTGTGACTTAAGGAAACCAGAATATGAAACAATGTTTCTCATTTTATTAATACTGTATTCTTTTACAAATCATATTTCTTAGGATGAATTGGAGCTCTTGCAATTACCCTTTAAAAGAAAAGTTTCTAGTAAGAGTGGAACACGAGAAGAATTATTCTAACACCTAAATGCTCACATGGCTAGAATTTAAATAAGTGTCAAACCAGTAAGGATAATGCTGCCAATCATTGATCTTACCTTAATTAAGACTCTTCATTACCACTTTTCATATTTAGCAAAATTTTTCTTTAGAAACAATTTACAACTCAGGTACTCACCAAAGAGAGAGTAGAGGTATACTATGCAGGTATTCCACCCACAATGGAGTTCCTAGGATATCCTGGGAATATAAGAAAGCTTTAACAAAGACTTGCTCATTAATGACTATCAGTGTTGAAATGCTTACTTGTCTTTTGTTTTCTGTCAGATGAAATACAAATTAATATTTCCATCATCTTGTCACCCTACACTCTCCTTCACACTCGGCATCAGAAGCATGTCCCTCAGGAACTTCTCAGAATACTAGATAAAGAATCTATTCGCCGGCTGTTTGTTCACCTCCGTCTATTCCTTTCTGACATTGGCTTTTGATCTCCTCAACTTTGGTAACTATTATCACATTAAGCAACCTTTTACAATTATTAGTATTTAAAAAGAAATAACCCAAAGAGCAATTAATGTGTTGGCCTCCTTGTAGTCTGTAATTTTCCCCTTTCCTATTAAGTAGTGGACTTCAACTCTACAATTACATTTTTTTTTAATTCTTAGGCACTTACAATAAGTGTTTCCTTCTTTCTTTTTATAACCTCTGCTAATCAGGTTTCATTCTGTGACTCTGCCTCATGACTTTGCCCTAACACAGACCAAGTAATTACTGCTCTTACATTTTTACCTTGTAACTACATTTTTCCCTGACTTTTTAATGTGATTTCAATAATGCCCTATACTCAAGCTAGGGCACTCTAGGTTTCTGAAGGTGATTTCCTGAGATGAGATAGATAATCAAAGTCCTAGCTATTTCTGTTCACAGCACTATTTAGAATACATTCAACACTAACTTCCATCACAAATTTAAAACATTTACTGAAGCATTTATTTTGAGCAACATGTGAATATTATCATTATTTAGCTGATTTTGTAGGTGCAATCCTTCATTAAAAGACTACATTTGATTATATGAATATAAAACTAAATTGGAAGTACAGGGAGAAAGGAATGCAATGATCATTCACAAGTATTTTTGAGACTGATTCCACAAAAAGGATGATAATATGAAAGAAAAACTAAAGGAAGGGGTAGGGAAAATGGCAGGAAGAGAGGAAGGAAGGAAGAAAAAACAAAGGAAAAGAAGGAAAGAATGAAGGAAGGCAGACAAGCAATTCTAAGGAAGAAATATTTGTTATTAATTTTATTGAGAAACAAATAGCAGTGAGACAGTTCCAAAACTGATTAGAAGGACAGTTTCAATAGTTAATACATTACACATTGTCATCTTCATAGTGGCTATTCATAGTACAAAATGCAGACATGATATGCTGTCCAAACACTGTTAGTAAAAATCTTTCTTCTCATTGAACTAAGAAGGGGACAGGGAGATGACTCAGTGGAATAAATGCTTTCCTGCAAGGGCAAGGGCCTGAGTTCAATCACTGGTTCCACAAAAAAAAAAAAAAAAAAAAAAAAAAAAAGAATTAAGAGAAAGTAGCTCTATATCTATCCTAACTATTTTGTATATACAGATACAAAATGGTCCTTCATTTGTATCCCTTTTTTTGTTTAGTTTTGTTAGGGATGGTTGTTCCATTGCCATTTAAATATTGTAGGTACATGAATTCAGCAAAATAATGCAATCCAGTCCAGTACTCTATAATAGTAGTGGGTTATCCATAGGACTGGCATTGTCAGAAGTTGTTTACTTGAGCCTTTTACTGCTCAGCATATTAGTATGGTTTTACTTTTTATACTTTGTTATTATACTTTTCTGCTGGATGGTTAAGACCAAGATAAAGCAAGATGTATAACAAGACATGTAACTATTGTGTCTGCCAAGTTCAGTCATGGACCCTCAGGGCTTACCCTGAAACTCTGTACTGCAGTTTGTAGATCCTTTTTCAGTGTCAGTCATGCTTTTGTTTCTTTTTTCCCCCAGCAGAACTGAGAATTGAACTCAGGCCATTGTGCTTGCCAGAGAAGTGCTTATTCCACTGAGCCATCTGCCCTGCCCTAGTGTCAGCTGTGTTCATTAAGCTGTGTTTCACACAATGCTATATGTAGCACACTGTTGCTGTTAGTCTGAAGCTTAAACAATGCAGCTGGAGTTGGAGTACCTGTGTGCATGAAGATTGTGATTAATGACATTGCAGTTGGAACAGTTCTATACTACAAGCAGACAATGTGGACCTAAACCATACTATTCAGTGTGACCAGCCACATATATGGCCAGGAGGCTTTGCAGTAGTAAACACAGACACTTGATTAAACACTCTGTTGTTTATACCTAAAGTGGTTCCTCCTATAATTCATAATGTCCCTGCAAACTCTTGGCTTCTAAGACTTGCATAACTGATCTCTTCACTAGTACATATACCCTAGGTTATTTTAGTTTAAAAAGAACACACATAATACACATAAACACACACACACACACACACACACATCCTACACTTCACTTACAATTCAATTCTAAATTCACTACAAGTCTTTATACTATAAAGCTAATCTAATGCATTTGTCTACTGTTTTTCAACTTTTCAAACTTTCTGATGCTTCCAGTGAAAATGCCAAGAAAATAGCCAGTGAATTCCACCTGTTTTCCTTTTGAAAGTGGTGAGAAGGGAAGTAAGATACAATATGCTGAAATGTACGAGGTATTTGATAGTGGATAAATACTAGTTTAATGATGATTTTACTCTTGGAAACAGACTATGGGATAGAGTGATTTGTTTTGTTCTTCCTGGCTTCCCTTTCAATCCCAGTGTCAAGAAACAGTTAAGAATTTTTTGAATAAGAAAAGTTTTTGAAATATATTCTATGGAAAGTAGACCAAGGAAACTTGTTTTGATTGGATTATGGGACATATGGTGTATTAGACATTTGCAGAGGAACTCGTGTGGGAATGACATGTAATTGTCCAGCAAAAGCTGTGTCCCACTAGGCATCTTTTCATATTCTGAATTTTTATCATTTTTCAGAAGCATAAAAGAATTATGATTGACAATTTAAAACCTAAATATGCCACTGAGGCAGCACTGGGGCAGCAATGGCGCAGAAGAGAAGGAAAGAGATGGAGCGACTGTCAGTGATCGTAATTGTGTGCCCAGCGCCAGTAGCTCTATGCACAACAGAGTCTAAATGAAATGTCTCTCTCTGTGGGTCTCAGAGACTGACGTGACCATACTGACAACCAAAACGAGACTGCCTTTTTTTTCCTGTTTGAAAAAGAAATTTCTTTTATTTCCTCTTTTTTGGTCACTTGGTAGTGGCATCTTTCTGACTGAAGAAAATGCATGAATGGTATCTGAATGATCAACATCCTAAACAGAGCTGGGTAAACTTGATTTGGGAGGGCCACTTTGGTGCCCGTTTGCTGCACGAGATTAATGTAGTCAAACAAGCACAAAGGTAAATTTGGGAGTAACGCATAACCACTTCACACAGACATAAAGTCTCAGTGTTTTCATTGTCTTTTTGTACAATTATCAATCGTACACCTAGAAATAACTTAGGCACAGATCCTTTCCTATGTAGTATTCATGATTTTGAGTACTGAGTCTTACAGAGGTCTCACAGTATATTCATACACTAAATTTATATAAGTAATTTAGTTTTTAGGGCCAACAATAAGACTATCTGAAGTGTAACTATTTTGGCAATAAATGGAGAGCCAAATTACTTGTTTTTTACTTTTCCTTTCTATGTTAGTTGTTCAAATCACCAAGATCGCTGCCTTTTGTATTTTATATTACAGGTTATTTATTGGATATAGTTCTCACTTGAAAAGTAATTTCATGTACATAGATTGCCTTCTTTCACCCAGAGGTGTTGTTTTCATCTCTTATGATCTCTTTTTATGAAGTTTATCAAGATAACATTTCAAAATAATGAAATTTATCTATAATTTACACACCAAAAATTACATATTTTAATATTTAATAGCATGATAGCTTTAAAAATTATTACTACTGCTATTACTTATTTAGTAGATTCATGCTTTGTGCCAGGACTTCCAGGTTTGTGAAAAACCATGCATTTTACTTGGATGTAGAGGGTGGTTCAATGAGCACTGTGCATGGTAGTCTGTGGACATACTCGGAGTATTTCCTTACCTAAACTAATAAAGTCTATGTTACATCATACTGTGAAAAATAGTGACAAGCTTATTCTGCAGGGTTTTACAGAGTGTTTATGGTGTATGACATCTTTTATATCTCTGTATAAATTTGCTCAAATTGAAGGGTGTGGCAGGGTGACTAATAGGCAACTTGTGCCCCCCAGATGAACTGAATCAGTGTGATCCTTGGTGTGGGCATTACCCTGAGGGTTATAGGCACCAGTATAAAAGCAGAACTGGAGGGGATGATGGTGCCCTGTTCCTCTTGGAGGACCTTGTCAGGCTGGGTTTTGTGACAAGAACTCAGCTGTTCTTATTGTCAGAGGAGGTTACGTTCACTGAGGATGGCTGTGGTTCTCTTTGGGGGAGCTCTGGTCCTTTCTTTGAGCATCACTTCTGGCTCCAGTGTAGATTCCTCAGCCTACTGGCACAGATCCTTCATCCTGTTAGTACAGACTTTCTAGTTTCTGATACTGGCCTTTGGGCTTTCCCAGAAAACATCTTTGATAGAGACTTGCATGAGACATTGTTGTGCATCTTAGGCCTCTAGCTGACTATGGAGGACACCGTCATGGGCTCTAGATCTTCAGCTGGACTCATGCATGACATCGCCATGGGATCCAGGCCCTCAGCTAGATGCTTTAGGTCTCTCGTGCATGGGCAGATCTAGATCTACACTCTTCTGTGTTTGACTCTTTGGGTGAATATTATAAAACAGTCCTATAATATATGTGTCCCCTATTAAGCCTCTTCCCTTAGAAACTTGGTCTAAAACAAAGGGGATATTGTTAAAAAAGTTAAACTGGAAGCCACAGTTGAGATTCTCCAAGGCCAGCCACCCACAGCTATATAACAAAATTAAAATCATCATGATAATTTACCTCTAATGTATGTCTATCTCTAATCACAAAAAAGGCAGTAGCTTTACAACTTTGACAGAAAAAATTAATTAAATTAAACAAGCATCTGAGGTAATCAGTTTACATAGGTCAGTTTGCCTTAGAATGTTACTCTTTCATGGCTGACCACAACTGTGATAAAAATCTTTCCTCTTTTGTACTTTATATGCCATGGCTGTTATTATAAATGAGGTGCTTCCACTCGCTTGAGGGGTTCAACTTTGCATACTCCTGTTTTGTTTTGAGAAAGGCTCTTGCTATGTGGTTTATTCTTGCCTCAAATTCAAAATGATCCTCCTGCTTTCACCTCTCAAGTTCTAGAATTACCACATACAACACCAGAGCTGACCAAACTGTTCTTTTGTATGCACAGTAAATTTAAACTCCTTTCTATCTTGATATTTCCATAATATAGAATCAAGTTTAGATACCGGTAGACATAAGGGGTCCATTTCTGTTCCTGGCAAGTATGCCTCGGTAGCTCCATTTACTTTTTGTTATCTGGTTCCTTTCCTTTCCTTCTCTGTTTCATTGCAGTTCCAATAACTAGAGGACGGAGTTATATTTCCTCAGCAGAAAAGCTTCCCTGCTTTTCTATAAAAATGATCTAGGGCTGGCCAAATAGCTCAGCAGATGAAAGAGCCTGCAAGCGGGAGCAAGGGCTGGAGGTTCAATACCTGCCAGGCTGGTCCCGCCCCCGGGCCCCGCTGAGACTGGGATTGAGACTGGGCATGGTGGCACAAGCCTGTAATCCCAGCTCTTGGGAGGCTGTAAACAGGAGAATCACTATGAGTCCGATCTAGTAGTGAGGCCGTGAACTCCCTGTAGACCCTTGCCTAAAATAAAAAAAAAAAGATCTAAACATTCATTATTTAGATATTCCAACTCCGTAGAGTGCATTCTTTTTGTTCCTTAAATTCTACACATGCTCATTTACCTAATAGTGTTTACTACCTTTTATTTCTAAAGTTATGGGCTTCCATTGTTAAATGTTAATTGTGCAAATGGTTACATTCCTTCTGTCCTACTTGATGTATGGTATTTTCTTTATAGTTAAATAGTACATGATGCCCTAAAGTGATACTTGTAAGAGGGATTATAAAAATATATTGTTCTATTTATACAAAGAGTTATTTTATATAGCTGATAAATACATATTTTTCCCTTTGGTTTGGTTCAAATGCCAGGCCTTCAAATATTTTTCTGTGGTTAAACATCTATTAAATACTTCAACATAACTGTGACTAAAGATTCCTATTTATAGAAATGAGCTGAGTTTCCAGGTTCTTAGAGGAGAGCAGAAAAAGAAATTCAATGAGGGCAAAACATTGGGGTTGACATGGAAATTAGAGAAGTATATTAAAGACTATGAGAGGAAGATGATGTTAAATAAAGCCCTGCCAAGTAAGAACAGTAGAAAGGTCACTCAGCTTGAAATTGGAAAACGTGGGTTCAATTCCCAGGACTGCTACTTACTCGTGGTATGGTATTACAGAAGCCACTTAACCTTGCTTAGTCTTTGTGGTACTGTGAAAGTCACTTAACCTTTTCTAACCTTAGCTTCCTCATTTATAGATTAAAGATAAATAATATCTATTTTGAACAACTCTTATGAGAATTTACTGAGGTACTATGCATTTAAATGGTTCGGATCCTGGCAATACTTTTTAAAATAAGCATTTCTTTATAAGAGATAAAAGGCAAATGGATACTTCAAAACTTTACAGAACAGCAGTAAGACTGAAAGTGCGATAAAACTTAAAATCCTAAAGGACTGATGAAATGAGATGTTTGAACTAAACACGCGGGGCAGGGAAGGGGAGAGAAATTAAAAATAAGAGTTGTGCCATTTAATAGGTTATGGTAGATACATTTACTTATTTCACGTTATTGAATCCTTAGGAAACTGGAGAATAGGTTGTATTATCACCATGTTAAATATCTTCCTAAAAGTCTTGCTCAGTATCACCCAGCAAATGGAAGGGAAAGGCTGGTGCTCAGCCGGAGTTACAGCCTCATCTCACGCATGAGTTCTCTCTGTTACAGCGCTGACGAGCAGAAATCAAAACACCCGTAGGACAGGCAATGGCAACTTACTTATTCTTCTATGATTTCTTGTCTTCACCATGAAAACACAGAGTGGACTAAAATGGTTAAGTAACTATTAAATACATCAACATAACTGTATCTACAGATTTATATTTGCAGAAATAATTTGAGTTTCCAGTCTCAGAGGAGAGAAATTTTCTAAGGACAACTTTTAAAGCCGAACACACGCTCACTACCAGAAGCCCAGCCATAGACAACTTTCATATGTTGTTTTTATGCAACAATATGTGGAACCAATAACTAGAATTTTACGTAAGTTTTGGTAAAACAAAATGAATGAATATTTTCTAGTCAACTGTCTCAAGAAAATTAGCAAACGATAAATACTTGAGGGTAAGAGTAAAAGAAAACCATTCTTTAAGATTTGAAAAAAAAATTACACAAAATATTTCATCTCAGAATCCTTTGCTTTTTAATCTTGGTAAATAATTTGACAAATAAGGGACAATTAAGTCATATGGAAGCTATACAGAAGCACAAAAATGAATGGTGAAATTACATATTAGGTATAAGAAAGCTTGTGTTTATAAATCCATTAGACCCAATTCACTTTCCCATTTTAGAATATATAAGGTTATTTTCTTAAGGTGTTTAAGTATATATATATATATATATATATATATATATATATATATATATATATATATATATATATTTCATTTAAGGCATGGTGTAGGATCAATTTATAAGGAGTAAACTTTTTGTTTGTCTTAACATTACTGAAGCCAAGAACGCCAAAGAAATCACTGACCTAAATGAACTGACCATTGTTGATTTACCATATCCGCGCCTACTGGGGCGTTAACTTCGTAGAGCTATGTCTGTGAATGTGAAATAAGCCCATGACATGAAAACATTATGATGTGTGATTATTTTGCACGTGGTGTGTAATAAAGGTTAACAGACTCCTCTTTCCCCTTGGCCTTTCAGATTTGAACACATTTTCGAGATGTTGCCAAAAAGCTTTCTCCTTGTTTCTGTTTCTAAATTGATTCCTGCCCGGAGGTGAATCCTTATAAACCCCACTCTGATGTCAGCTCGTGGTTGCAATACCTTCGAAGGATTTGCAGGAAACATATGGAGAGCAGATTACTCAGGCTGTACGAATTACCACTTCAGACTTGGTTCGCTTGACTTGTCACCCTTCCTGCCAGCCAGTCTTCTCCTTTCACCCACCATGTGAACATCACTCCCACACAAGGTTTCACTTCTCCTGTTGATGAGGTTTGTGTGTGTGTGTGTGTGTGTGTGTGTGTGTGTGCGCGCACATTTCGGACTTCTGTTTCAACATGCAAGAAAAGGAATAATTGATTCTTCTTTGTTTGGTAAATAAATGTAAAATCATCATTCAGTTTTAACTGAGTTATACACACACACACACACACACACACACACACACACACACACACACACACACATATATATATATATATATATATATATAATTTTAAAATATGGGTGGAGTGGGTTCATGGCAAAAATAACATTAATAATCATGAGCCTACCAGTGAAGAAAAGATATGTGAATAAAGGTGGAACATTAGTATCAAAAGAAAAATTTTGAATCTTCAGAATAATTAAAGAGTAGGAAATTGTTCTGGCTTAGATACCTAGGACACTTTTTGAAAGAAGAAAACTTTAAAGGAGGCCTATGAAGATGTATCTCAGGGACCTCTAGGATATATAAAACTTATTATTTTTGTGTCTTTAGGGAAGGGTCTACAGAGTGTTCAGGGTCTCACTATTACATGGGACGTGTAATGATCCTTCTGTTTACAGCCTCCTAAGAGCTGGGACTATAGGCGTGCTCCACCATGCACCTTGTCAATTGCCTTCTCAGCACGACCTGGGGATGGGGCCAGAATGGCTGGCCCGGGTATTGATACCCAGGCCCTTGCTCCTGCTTACAGGCGCTCTAATCTGCGGAGCTATTTGACCCACCCTTATGAAATTTATTATCCAATTTTTTTTAATGTGATCACAGGCATAGAGGGAAGAAAGCCTCCTTGATTGCAAGTGGGGATCTGTGATTCTCTTTTACAGAGGTGGATTCTGGGAAACTCATCTCTGTACACTGCAAAAGCCTCAGAGATTATTTCCTGACAATAAAATAACAATGATTTTAATAAACAAAAATAACAGAGTTGTGAATTTTTAGGGAACATTTTTTATGACATAAAACAGAGGTCAAGGAGATAAGGTGGGAAGACCAATTAATTTATTATGTCAATAATACAGAAAACAAACAGGTTAAAGTACAAATTAGTGTGGCTGTAGTTGAAAACCCAATAAATGATTATAATAAAAGCCTTATGTGCCTGTTTTTATTAGAATTATGAGAATATAGCTGGAAAAGTTATATAAATTTTAAAATTGACTCATACAGGGGTCTGGGATATAGCTCAGTAGAATAAGTGCTTGTCTGGCAAGTGCAAGGTCCTGAGTTCAATGCCTAGTACTGAAAAAAAAAAAAAAAAGACTCGTTCATGATATTTGGCAACAGCAGAAACAGATAGCTAATTGATAGCTGCTGTTAGAGATCAAATCTGTTTACCTTATAGGTCATATTCTGGTTAATTCAAGATAAGGTAGGAATTGCAAAATATAATTTTAAGACAAAAAGATCAATATTTTACTGAACAGATAAATAAGAAACAAGTTGATAGAATGGGAATGGAGAAAAATACAGGGAAAATGCTGATAGTTCAGGAGACTGAAAGAAATTATAGGTTACAAAAATAAGAGTGAAAAAGAGGATGATTTTTCTTAAGTCAATAAAGAAGGAAGAGCATAGTTGAATTACATGCAGATGTTTCAAAAGAATCTCAGGAGCATAAAACTAAGTAATTGAGATAAACAATTCAAGGTGATGATTTCTAACTGGGAGAGAATTTAAAATTATGGTTTATAACAGAAGAATATGGATGGATAAGGTAGAGAAGATTCACTGTTGAAGGTGTAAGACCAAGAAATCTCTGGTAGAATTTACAGCTGCATACCCTTTGTGAAGATGTCCACATCAGTTGTGGGCAATTGGTCTCACTCAATCTATCTATATTAACAATTATTCTATAGCTCAGATGGAATTTGAATAACATTCTTAATAAAAATGTCATATAAATTTTGAAAATACGGAGCTGCTCATTGTTAGAAACAATTTTCTTCCATTTTATTTTGAATATTTAAATTAAATATTTAATTTTTAAATCTTTTTTCAAGAATATGTGATGTAAGCATATATCTTTACATCTTGGGAGTATACATTTGTATCTTGCACTGTTTTGAGTGTGTTCTCAATATACATTCCCTTTCCTCTTCTAAAATATAGATAAAAATTATTAGTACTTTAAGTTCTATTGAGCACATACATAAAGAGCTGATTTTCAGTTTATCTTTCTTGTAAATGAAATATACTTTTATTTGTGTGGTACATTCAAATTACAATGACTTTAGATACATCTTGTTATAGTCCCTGAAAATCCAGTTGTAAGTATTGCTTTGTTTTCCCCTTAATTTGGAGAATCTGGGTTGCAGAGGGGTTAAGAAATTTTACTGAGTTTCCTAAATTGATTGCTCCTGGTAGAGAAGGAGAATCTACTCTAATGCTTATCCTCAAAGCCCTTGCTCTGTGTTCTGTCCACCCAAGTAGACAGAAGAATGAGGAACCATATATAATTATCAGTCATCTGTGCACTGCTGGACCTTAATTAGTGGATTATTGAGTGCTTGTTAACTACTCACAATTTACTGATTTCTGTCAGAAAGAAACTACTTATACAAAAGGAACTTATTGTGTTCATAAGGAATAAATTCTGTTCAGAAATTGCAACATGTCTATGCCAATGTTGGCACTGACGGAACATGTAAGCAAGAAGTTGACCATATTATAGGTGCCTTTCTCTTTCATTCATTTATTGTCTACATTCTTCACTTTCTGAGTTAAAAGAAATAAAAACTTACATAGATGGAAGAGATAGCTGACCTTAGGGGTATTAAAAGAGAAAATTACTTTCCTTTAAGCAATCTACTAGAACCTAATAAAGGGTAAATACAGAGAAAATTACCTAAGATAATTCTGTTGCATTGAATATATATTCAGAAATAAAATAATTTCTATATCTGACCTCACAGTATAATTTATCATCCTTCTGCATGCACAAGTGCTAAAAATATGCAAATAAGAGACAATTCATTTAATGAGGTTATTTAACAAAAATGTATGTTTGATTCGGACCAATTTTGCTTATAAATTGCCTTCAAGTAAAAATATCAGCTTCTTATTCATTCTGAAATAGATTCTTTTCCTGTTTTTCTTCATATTCTTATTAATACCTTTTTATGTTTCAGAGGCCTAGAAAGACCAAATGAGCCACTATATTCCAAAATTCGGTGGCATTAATCACTTCAGAACTACTAAAACAAGCTTTTAGTTGCAGTAAAATTTCATTATAGTGTGCCCAAATTTTCTCCATTACTATTCTTTAAATTTTAGGACATGTAGCTTACAGTAATGAAGACAAAACAGGATATCCAAAGTGATATTGATTGCTTAATGTTCACAGATTTGAAGAGAAAGGCACATTTGCTCTTCAGCCAAAAATTGATTTATTTTTCATGAGTTCTACTTTGAGTGTAATGGGAATGAAAGAAATTTTCACATTGTATAAACTGTATCAACTCAGCCTTCTCCATATGCATAGCAATCAACTCTTTTTAACTTCCGTCAAGAATATCCAGGTCACGTGTGAAGTATAATTTAGAAATAATTTTACTTTAATTCCTAACATTTATGTAGTCTTTTATATCTATCCTCTGATGTGTAGATCTTGTTTAATGTTCTTCTTAACATTATTCAAGATGTTCTACATCAATTGATCTTGACCAGAAAATATTTATAGTGAATGGCTCTGAGCCAGAAATATGTCTTTTGCTTAATAAAATTGGACTCTGAATAGTTTAAAGGGTCCCTATAGTTAATGGCAAATGCAACACTGCCTGTGCTTGCCTGTGCCAAGTTGCTGTCTGGTTCAAGGTGTTAAATAGCATAATGAGTTAGGTCTCTTCTAGAAATGAAAAGAAAGACCCCAGAGAGTTTCCAATGAGAAGAAGTTTCACAATGGAAGTTGAGAGATGGTGTGAATATGAGTATTCCAGAGCTTCCTCAAGAGTCTCTAAGTGTTTAAGGCTATATTCATTCTACTGATTCATTAAGTGGCCAGTAGCTTTGTCAGACATAGGTGCCCATAGCTTAAGGTAAGTTTTAAAGACTGGTATTCAAAGATGTTAACTTTTCTGTTTCTTAATTCTGGCTAGATGAATTGTGCTTTATCAAGAGAAGGTGATTTAGTAAAATAGCTCTCTTACCCTCATAAGAACAAGTCTGTATACAAAATATGCATTAGATGCTCCCAAAATACCAAAATTCAGTTTTGGTTTTGATGGAATCAATGTTTTCTTAAGAACTCTGAATTCCTTTTATGGCTAGGAGGGGGTTGCTAGTGATTGTAGTTGTTGACCTAAGATTTAAAGATAATTTATATGGACTTACATGTTTCCCAAAAATAAAATAAAATTTCTTATTGAATTTTGATTTTTAAAGTTATAACTTACTAGCTTATAGTAAATCTTATAAAAATATTATTAAAAATATTTCTTGTGCCTTTAAGATATATTGTATTGTAATTTTGCTTTTAGTATACTTAATAACAAGGCATACTTACTTTGTATGTGAAAAGGGAAACAGAGTTAAGGAAGAAAATCTCCAAAGAAATTATTTTGCAAACTATAAGAACAAGGGATACTATTAAGACTTCTTTTAAAAATGTTTTAAAGAGAGTACAAATTAGAACTAAAACAGAGGGCTGGGGAGATACCTCAGTGGCTTAAGTGCCTGCTGGGCAAGCACAAGATCCTGAGTTTGATCCCCAGTACCAAAAAAAAAAAACTAAAACATAAAAAAATTACAAGTGATACAGAATTTCCCATAGCAAAATAATGAATTTCACAGTAGTTGTTGTAATATATAGTGTTGTTTTCCAATCAGTTATTCATATTACCAGATATATACTGGAAGAAGAATAAAGGAAAAAAGGTATAAAAAATTAAGAAGAGAAAAAGTATAAGCAACTGAAAAAAGAAGACAAAACAAATTATTAACTGCTCCTTTTCATAGACCAGAAAAATGCACAGTATAGTTGTCCAATCTATACTGCTTCTGTATATAGATAAATCACTTTTCCCCACTCTTTCTCCTGTCTTTCTCCTCATCTCAGTAACTCTTTCCACTGTGAAGACTTCTCTGGCTGTTCACATTAAACTACATTTTACAGAGTATGAAAACACTGGTATCAAGCAGCTGTTGCCAAAGATTAATTATAAGGATAAATGTTATTTCCTATGCCAAATTTTGATTAAATATATTTGGCACAAACTGAATTAAATGGAATTACATGGATTTTTATTTGATCTCAGGACTTCTTAGAGCCTTTTTTAAAATTTTCTGATAGAAACTATTGTGAAAATTTAAACTGTATTTCCTGCACTATTTGGTTTAGAAATGGGTCACCTACACAGGCTTTCTGGGGTATCCTGTCCAAAACCTAGAACTTTATATACTGCAAAATTATACTAGTATGAATTAAAATTGAAAGTGACTGGGACCGGGGAGATAGCTCAGTAGAATAAGTGCTTGCCTGGCAAGCGCAGGGTCCTGAGTTCAATCCCTGGTACTGCAAAAAGTAAATAAATAAATAAAGACTAAAACATCCAAACACAAGACCTATTTTTGTCATATTGTCACACAAAAAATAAAAGCATAGAATATTTTTCATTGGCTTATGGAATACAGTTTAATTCTTAGTATAGCTTACAATTTCCTCATGAAACTGGCTCTATCTTTCAGTTCCTCCTTCACACCATGTCCCATCTTACCTTTTTCCATTAGAAACAAAGGGTCACCTCTTCCCAAATAATCTAGACACCCCTCTTGTTTGAATAATTAACTTTTGTCTTTTTAAAAGAGATATTTCTGTACCTATGAAACAAAACAGTAGTTCCCTGAGAGCACATAGGTACATGGTGCAAGAATATCACACAATGAGTGCTTTAGAGTCATTCACTGAGGTTTGTGGCAGCTATGTCAGTACAGTCTTCTTTGGAACAATAAATAACATTTCAGCCAAATTCTAGTTTGTGTGTACAACTGATATATTCAGCTGATTTAATTAAGATATAGTGGCATTGAATAAAAAAAGCCCATTATCTTTCTTTCTTTGATGAATTCCTCAGAATAGGTATCAGAATAAAATCACTAAGATTATAATAAAGTACCAATTTTCAGGGACGTCAAATAGACACATTAATTTTTAAAATGTATAAATAGGTCTATTAACTAACTTTGAAGAAATTCTATAACTGAAATTGGGCCTAAATAACAAAATAAAATTTCCAATAGAGCTGGTCAGGCTTGATTTATTAAACTCTATTAGTTTGCCATCATGTATTTAGGTAACATTCATTGTATTTATGAAGAAGGGTTTCAGACACAAATGGTGAATTATTTGTATCTCGGCATGTGGTCAGCGAGTCTCACAGAGTCCTTGAAAATCCTTTTCATTTCATTTCAAATTGTATGAGTTGAGCTGAGTAAACTGTTATTATGTAAATTATATTTTGCTCCGTGAAGTAAAATTAACTTATAAAGTTACAATTTTAACTTAATATTATAGTTTATCTATTATAACTAATATATGTTTATGTATATATACTTTCTGGCTACAAAATCAAAGAGTACTATATCTTTTGTTAGCCAATACTTCTAGTTCATTTTCTTTTAAAAATTTTACATCTTTATATTTAAAATACAATATTTATATTTTAATCCTAAGATATCCTATGGACTGTAAATGCTTTCATAGTATACCTATTATCTAATGAATTCATTTCTAGGATGAAAGGAAGGGAATCTTACATTTTTGTATTTTGCAACCCATTATTTCAAAATTTCAGGACCATTTGTTTACATTTTGTCATTTATGTTTTTATTTCTTCACATTTTTACCTCCTATGTCCAAACAATTTATAATATATAATACTATATCTCAACAGCTGAATCCTTGATAGCTGAAGGATTTGATCATATTTATTCTTTTATACTTTCATCTTTAGTTCCAGTTAGTGCCTTTCTTTCCAATATTTGTTACTACTTTGCTAAAACTCATATCCTTAATAAGCCTATGGGTAAAATTTTTCAAAGGTGTCTTATATTATATAATTAAATTTATGAAGAACTCCACCTTCTTGTCCCTTTTTCTCCTCCCTTGTTTTTGTTTTGCATGCCTTATTAAATCTTTTTGCTTTGTCTGGAAGTTGGCTCTAAGACTTGAAATAAAGAGTCACTGTATATGACACTATGATTAAATAGGTGTGGTTAATTACAGAGATCTACTGCTCTTGACATATTTACTTCTTTCTTCATGTTTTCCACATTACAATTTCATTACCTCTCAAACAAGCCCTTGGTAAAATCTAGGAGAGGTCTAAAAATATAAGATAATGCTTATCAAACAGAGAGAGAAAGACCTCTTGCAGAGGTTGACTGAGTGATGAGGAAGGGAGGGAACAAAGATGAAATAAGAATCAAGGTGTGTTATATAAATGCACTAACTCCCCACAATGAGTGGAACCAGTATGAACTACAAATATGTACTCATAAACATTTTTTAAAGCAAATAAAGTTTACTCTTTTGTTCCCTTTTGTGCATCCATATCAGGTTTCCTTGAATTGTAGGTTTCTCCTGGAGTTACTATTCACCTTTCTTGTCTTTTGCAGAGGAAAAATACTAAAAAATACTTCTTCTCTATAACTATAAACAATATTTTTCCTCCTCCTCCTCCTTCTCTAGCGCAGATGGAACCCAAGGTTTGATGCATTCTAAGCAAGCACTCTATCACTTATTTACATCCCAGCAATTTTGACTTTATTGTAAGAGAGAATATTAAATTATCCAGCTAGCCTCAAACTTGCAACCCTCCTGTGTCAGTTTACTAAGCAGCTAGAAGTATAGGTATGTATCAATGTGCCCGGTACTCCTTTTTAAATATATATATATATATTTGCCTTATTCCATACCATTTTTCTTTATAGCAGTCTTTTATTTTTTAACTGGGAATTGAACTCATGATGTTGTGGGTGCCTGAAAGGTGCTATGCTGCTTAGTTATATCTCCAGGCCTCTTTCTTTCTTTCTCTTTCTTTCTTTCTCTCTTTCTTTCTTTCTTTCTCTCTCTCTCTTTCTGTCTGTCTCTCTTCCATTCTTTCTTTTTTTCATTTTGAAGAACAGAAAATAAACAATAAAAATGGTGTAAAATTTCAAAACAGGATAGTAAGAAAGTAACAATGGCTAGTTCATTGCATAGTTATCTTCAAAACAGTTTCTCCTATTACAGTGTGTAGCATGAAAAATTGAGCAAACACTATAGGCACAATAAAGTTTCCTTCTTACTGATTGGCATCTATCTCTGATTTTTTTTTTTTTTTTGTATTTTAGGGAAGGGTCTACAGGGTGTTCAGGTTCTCACTACTAGATCCAACTCATAGTGATCCACATGTTTACAGCCTCCCAAGATCTGGGATTACAGGAGCATACCACCACACCCAGTCTCAGTATCAACATGCCCCGAGGGGGAGGCCAGCACAGTAGGCCAAGGGATTGAACCCCTGGCCCCTGCACCTGCTTGCAGGAGCTTTAATTCGCTGAGTTGTTTGGCGTGCTTTGCATCTTTCTTTGAAAACTGCTAAAATTTACTGTTGTGTCTTAGACTGCTCCCTTGCATTAACTGCTTCTCTTCATTAATATGTGGCTTTTAAATACAGTTATTTATTTTCTCTGAAGTTCCTGATTTCTGAATTTCCTTCCTTCCTGTGTGATTACAGTTTTTCTCTTTTTTTTTAATACATGTATTTGGTTATTAGAGGGTCTCACTATGCAGGTCGGACTCATAATGATCCTGCCATTTTAAACCTCCCCAGTGCTGGGATTGCAGGCATGGGCCACCATGCAGGGACAAAGTGGCCTTCTCAGAGCCATGGGATAGGGTGGGGTGGGAGGGGTGGAGCTGACACAGCATGTGGGGCTGGGGATTCAACCCCAGTCATTGTAGTTGCCTAAATTTTTATGCAAAGTGTCTATAGGGTGTTCAGGGTATCACTACTAGACCAGACTTGTAGTGACCTGTCTGTTCACAGCCTCCCAAGAACTGGGTTTACAAGCACACCCCTCGCACCAGCAAGGCAGGCCTAGGGCTCTAACCCCTGAACCCTGTGTCTGCTTGCAGGCTCTTTAATCTGCTGAGCTATTTGGCCAGCCCTGACCTAACTATTCTTAGAAGAGTTACATTACATATATTTTTACTGTTGTGCCATGATTTACTATCTTAAAATGTTTCATCATCTACTTTATTCCTATATTTGATCAAAGATATTTATGTTTGTAATTATGCACTATTCAATACACAATAATAAAGATCAATGCATCACTTTAGTATGAAGAAAACATTCATATTTTTTATATAATAAAAGTTATGTCAATAATATTAGTCATAATATTTTGTATATGTAGGAGTCCTACAGAAAGCGCACACAGTCAACTGTCTTTGGGTCATGGCTACATAAAATTTTTCTGAGAGATACAACATTTGTGTAAATAGTTCACTAAGCCTGAGTATGTTAGTTGTATCTTGTTTTATATCTTCAAAGGTAGCACTGGTATGGGTTATTTTGCACACGAGGCTATCTGTATGGCAGATCAGTGATGTCAACCACTTCAAAATATTTAATTTGTTTCATAATTGTGCTAAATTTTAAATGCCTGTTTGTATTCATGACTAATACACTACTAATGATTTGTTAGTACCTGATTCTAGTATTATCATTATATTTTTATTAGAAAGATAATTTTTTTATAAACAACTGTTATGTTTATATTTTGTAGCAATTTGAATGACAATAATAGGGGCCAGCCAAACAGAGCAGCAGATTAAAGCAGGTGCAAGCGGGCATAGGAGCCAGGATTCGATCCTAGGGCCTGCTGTGCTGGTCCCACCCTCAGAGCCTGCTACAGGGCAAAAGAGGTTGGGCGTGGTGGTGCGCACCTATAATCCCAGCTCTTAGGACACTGTAAATAGGTGGATCACTATGAGTCAGATTTCATAGTGAGACCTTGAACACCCTGGAGACCCTTCTCTAAAATACAATAAAAGAAACAAAAATAGTAATGACCATGGGTTGCATGGATTTATTTTTAATTATATTTTCTGTTTTTAATTATCTTTTTCTTAATGATTTATGAAACCAACTTATACTTGACTGTCACACTTTGTACATTTTTTATAGTTTGTCATTTACCCATTCATCATGCTGTCAGGATTTCACTAAAATTTATTATTTATTTTTGAAATCCATTTTGTGCTTTATGTATTTCCAAATTTACTTTACTATTAGAAGAGGTCTTGTAATTCATAAGACTGTTTCTTCCCATCTTAATGTTCTCCTAGAAATTTTAATGATGTCATGTTTTATTTAGAAATGAAATAGAATTTATCCAGGTATAAGGAATAAGATAGATTTTTAACTATTTTTCATATGGGGATAGTCATCTGTCCTAATGTCACATTTCTCCCATAGATTGAAAGATTACACTTATATTCTTATCATCTACTCCTGTTTCTGGAGTTGAGCCCATCCCAGGGACTCAGATTTCTATTTTTGCTCATTTCAGACCTTAAATTACATTATCTTCTTAAGATATATCATTATGAATTGGAGTGTTACATTCCCCATATTAATTTTCAAATTTTAGACATTTAAAGTTCAAGATCTCTATCCCAGAAAACATAGTGAGTTTGCTTTCTTTCTCTTTTGCTTTTATTTGCCTAAAGAAATTATTATGCCAACTTGCATCTCAGGTAAACCACCATTTTCAGTATTAAGGGCCTTCTTCTTCTTTAGGTCAGGCTATAGACTGTGTCTCAAATCTTTTTTTCTTTTTTTTTGTACTGGGAATCAAATTCAGGACCTTGTGTTTGTCAGGTAGGTACTTGGGCTGCTGAACTATGTCTTTAGCTCCTAAATCCATAGATCTTGTATGGGGGTTACAAGATATTAATCCAAATGGTAATTTTCTTCATTTGTTTCTATTTGCTCTTATTTACACTATGCACAGCTCTACCAGTGTTGGAAACCAGGTAGCACAAGGATGGAGATGATGACCCAAGCCCCACAGTGACATCAGAAGTAAGTGGTAAGTGGGCCAAGACAGACTATGACCTCCCTGTTGACTCTTGGCCTCATTACTGATGGTTTCTAAGACCACATCAGTACTGCTTTGCTACCTGTCCATAGGGCTGTCAGAACACCATGCACAAAATATTGTTTAATATGCATAATAAATTCATATCACCAACTTCCCAAGTGTTTCAGGTAGGACTATTTGTAGGATTATTTGCTTAATTTTAAATTTCAATGATAAGTTAATTGTTTCACTGCTGTGACAAAATAAGCACTCAAAGTTAGAGGAGAAAAGGTTTATTAACCCACAGACTGTAGAGATTTCAGTCAATGATCTAAAGCAGGGTGGCACATGGCAGAGGAGCAACAGTTGATATTAGTAGAAGACAGCAATGGTAACAAGGGGAAACAAGTAAAGTCAAGTCACTTTCTGTCCCTTAGCCTGTATATGGGTTACCTGCCCTAGGGTTCATGTAGTACTTCCAGCCTCATCTCAGCAACAGAACATGAATCAACCACAAACTCTAGATTCACTTGCCTCCAAAATTCCTCCCTGTATAACTACATTCACCTCCTCTCCAAGGAGCCAGGAAGATGGCTCAGTATAATAAGTGCTTCCCTGGCAAGCGCAAGGGCCTGAGTTCAATCCCTGGTTCTTCCAAACAAACAAAAAAAAAAAAAGATGCAAACCATAACACTCCCCAATATTCAGTCTTGCTTTGCACATGTGCACAGTGATAGATTTCCTAATGTTGAACTGACCATCCTTAAAAACTAGTCTGTCACAACCAATTTAAGATCTATAATCTCTTTAATACATTATCATATGCAACTTACCTACAATTATTTTCTTCAATTTAGTTATTTTTTATTTTATTTTATTTTTTATTTTATCGAAGTACAAATATCAATGAGACAGTTTCAAGACAACTTAACAAGACGGATTCGATAAATTATACTTGAAGTTATGAATATCTAGCTTATATCTAATATGCCCATGTCTATTTATAGGTGAGATATAACACCATTTACAAATGTCTATGAGGCCCAACTACATGGTAAAGATCAAAGCACAGAATGTATAATTGGGTTTGTGAAGTTCATTATCCAGTGCTCAGAAATACGCAATAAGCATAACGAGCTCTTATTGTCCTAAGACCAACCAATATAGATTGACTTGGGACCCCTGGGGAAGCATCAACCAGAGTGTTCCAGGAATAAGCAGAGGGTTTGCAGTTCGATATTTTTAGTGATATTCCTTTTTATCTCCTTCATACTATTCTTTTTATTAGTACATTTTTTACAGTATGTGATATTTACTTGTCTTGTGTGGAGTTGGAACAAGTTACTTCCTGTTATTTCATCTTTTTCTTCTCCCTCCCTCTCTCTCCTCTTGAATCTCCCTATTTCAGAAAGATTCACCTCCCTTCTTCCTATTATCTCTTTCTTTTTATTATTATTGATAATTTAGATTTCTCATAAAAGAGAACCAAGTAACCATGTTTCACTTAGCATTAAGTTCTGAAGGTGCATCTAGTTTTGTATGAATGTCTCACGTTTATCTACCTTCATGGCAGAGTATTACTCAATCGTGTGTAAGTACAATTCCTTTACTATTCGTTTGCTGATATACATGTAGACCACTTCTAAGATTTAGCTATTATGAGTTTTACTGATGTAAATATGAGTATTCATGGATCATTATAGTATGATGTTTCTAACTATTTTGGCAAGATACCTAAAAAGAGGAATAGCAAATCAAATGCCTAGTTTTACTTTTTCTTGAAGAATCCTCATACTGATTTCCATGGTGGTTGTGCTATTTTACATTTCCATTAGTAATATAGAAAAGATTTCCCACCGAAGGACTCACCAGCATTTGTTAGCCTTTAATTTATTGATGATGGACCTTGTTTCTAGGTAAGATGCAATTGTGATGTTGCTTTAATGTTTTTTGATTATATTCATTAACTATGTGTACTTCTCTAAACTGTCTGATCATTTCATTAGCCCCTTTTTGCTTGGGCCTTTTACACTGGGGAATTTAATTATTTCAATTCTTTATACCTTTTAAGTATTAATGCTCTCTGAGGAATAGCTGACAGATTTTTTTTCCTCATTTCATAGGTTGTCAGTTCACTGTGTTGTTTCTTTGGTTGTGCAGTAGCTTTTTAATTTGATAGAATCCCACTTGTTCATTGTCAATACTATTTCCTATGCTATTGGGGTTCTGTTCAGAAAATTCTTGCCTGTACCTGTGACTGCACAGTGTCTTTCTTTTTACTTTTATTTTTTATTTTTGGAGGAACCAGGGATTGAACTTAAGCCCTTGTACTCGACAGGGAAGTGCTTGTTCCACTGAGCCATCTCCCCAGCCCCAAGTCTTACTTTTTTATCTTTCTGAAGTTTGGGTGTTTATGTTTTAATGTTGCTAATTTTTCATAGTAATTTAGTACTGGATGAGAGATATAGATCTAGCTAGATTCAAACTTATGTGGATATCCAATTTTCCCTATGTCACTCAATAAAAAGGAAATCATTTCACCACTCTATATTTTCGAGCTCCTTTGTCAAAGATCAAAGAGTTGAATATACTTGGATACATGCCATTATCTTGTTGAGGGACTTGCATTTTCATGGAAGAGATTGTTCTATAGTACTCTCTTTTTGGTTAGACCTTTATCTGATTATGAAATCAAATAATGCTAGTTTCTAGATATGGCTTTAGTAGTACTTCTTTTCTTTCAATTCCTTCAAAGAGCTTGAGAAATATTATTGTTAAATCTGCCCTGAAGCTGCTGTAGAACTCAAACATGAATCCATCTGGACTTGAGTTTTTCCTTACTTGTTTTTCATTTGTTTGTGCTTCAGTTTCATTGCTTTTTTTTTTAATTCTTCAAGGATTTGAAATGTTTTGCTTGAATTTTGAAAACTCGTATGTATCTCAGAATCTATTCATTTCTTCTGATTTCCCTAATTCAGAATCCATTTGTGAATAGTCTTTGTTAATTTAGGAAGTGCACTTTGGTGTTTCCTTTCTAATTTCATTGTTTTGGCCTGTAGGTCTGTCTGTCTCTCTGTCTCTGTCTGTCTGTCTGTCTATGTCTCTCTGTCTCTTTCTCTCTGTCTGTCTCTCTCTCACTTTCCTTCTTAGATTGGCTAAAGTATTTCGTATATTATTTGTGCTTCTCAAGAACTAACTCATTGATTCAATGGTTCTCTGCATGGCGTGTGCTCTGATCGGCCCAGCTTCCTTAGGTTAGCCTTGGGTTTGCACTGTGCTCTTCTCCTAGGACTTTGATGTGCATCATCAGGTAATTCATTTGGGCTCACTCTTTTGGTGATGTGGGCATTTCTAGCTATAAACTTCCCCCTGAAGACTGCTTTCATTTTGTCTTATATGCTGTGGAATGTTTTACTACCATTATTTAGTTCTACCACATAGTGCCATAGTTTCTGGGTTTCTTTCCTCATTTATTCATAGGTTCTTGAACTATAATCTCATAAAATATACTCTGCTATATGACTGTAATTTCTTAATATTTACTTAAACTTGCTTTGTTGTCTATATGTAGTCTGCTTTGGAGAAACTTCTATTCTCCTGAGAATAATGTATGTTCTATGACTTTGGATGTAATATTCAGAAAGTATTTATTAAATCCATTGGTTCCAAGGTTGCATTCAATTTTGAAATTTCTTTATTAATTTTTGGTCTAATTGTCCTATTTGTAATAGTAGGGTACTAAATTTATCCATTATAATTATGATTATGTTTTACTCTTCTTGTTATCCAGTACTACTTACCTTATGAAATTGACTATGCCATAGTTCAGTGAAGATATATTAATAATTATCACCTCTTGTAGAATTGTTTCATAAGCAATATGCACTGACAAATATGCTTCGCTTCTTTTGCTTAGTTTTGACTTGAAGCACACTTCGTCTGAAGGTAAGAAGCTACACCTGCTTTGCAGAGGGATTCCAATTGCATGGAATATTGTTTTACATTTGTTGAGTTTTGGTCTGCAGGTTCTTTCTTGGGTTAAATGTTTTTCTTGCTTATATACCACACTGATAGATGGTTTTCCTAGATCCATTCTAACAAATTGAATGAGTAATTGAGACCATTCAAATGGAGAGCTATTGCCAATAGGTTTTGAATTATTCCTGTTGTTCATTCTATATCTTGCCCTTTCACATAACTGTTTAACCTACCTATTGTGTTTTCCTATTAGATATTTCGTGGTTATTGTCTTCCTTGTGTCTTTATAATTATTCTTTAGAACTTTTTGGAGTGCTGATTTTGTGGTCATGAATTTCTCTGGCTTCTCTTTATCATGGGTACATCTTATTTCTCCATCAACTTGGAAACATTTTTGTAGTATGTATCATTTTAGGCTTGAAATTGTTTTTAAGGTTTTAAACCCAAGCTTTCCTGGCTCCTAAGGGTTGTGTTGAGAAGTCTGCTGCGATTCTAATGTCTTTACCATTTAATGAAGGATTAATTGTTTTCATCTTGCAGCATAGAAGGTTTTGTTGTTGAAACCAGGCATGGTCACGAATCCCTGTAATCCCAGTATTGGGAAGACTGAGACAGGAGGATCATTAGGTGTCTGAGTTGCATAGCAAGACACTGTACCAAATAAATACATAAAATGAAATAAAATAAAAAATAAAATAAATAGACATTCTTATTTATTTTCTATCTTTTTCTCCTCTTCTAGGTTCTTGTTAGTGCTCTTGTCTTGGATTCTGGGATTTTGACTATGACCAGTCATGCAGACAGTCTTTTCTGAAGGTATATTTTCATGGTCTTACCGCTTCATTCATCTCTATGTTAAATTTATTTATTTATTTTCCTTGTTTGAAAATTTTTCTATTATTATTCAGTAAACATGTTTTTTTTTGCCATTTGTGCTATTTCTTGTTTTTCTTCACTAATTCCAGTCAGTGTTAACTGAATCTTCTTTTTGTCTCCTAAGAGCTCTTGATTCTTTGTCTCCATTCTCTTGTTTTTAGGCTATCACGCACTAATTTTTCAGCAAGAGTCCTGTTTTCTGGTTGTGATAGTCTGCTCTCACACAGGCTACTTCTCTGGCTTATACTTTTAATCTCCTGAATTTGTATTTGGAGCCTTTTCATGGCTCGTATTTCATTTTGCATGGCTGATATTCATGTTTGGCCTCCTTTTTTCCTCCCCTTCTAGCTTTTTGTTAGTGTCTGGTGTGCCGTTGTTGATTGTTTTATTTATTTGGTTTAATACTTATAACTTCCGTGAACTTGCCAAGTGCCTTAGTGGAGTATGTTGCTGTCATCCCTGATATTTTGAATAATTCAGAGTTCTGTTTTTTTCTTTCTTCATTTTCAATTCCTGATGGACTAGCTTTGAGAAAGTTGAGAATTTGGGAGAGCTTCTGTTGGCTTGCCTTCTCGAATTTCTACTTTTGTGTTTTATTCTACTTGTGTTTGTGGAGGTAAAGCTTATAGACTGCTTGTAGTGAAAGCTTTGTCTGTAGTATGAAGACCTCTCAGGTAACCACTGCTTTTTGTTGGCGTTCCCTGGACATGGGTAACCAGTGCTTCTTCTCTCTGTTCAGGGCCCAAGTAGCTGTTGACTTGGATGGGAGGTTCTTGCATACTTTATCCACCAATCAGTTCTCCAGGCTGGGCCACAGTTTTATTAATGTCCTCAAAGCAATCCAGATATTGGTATTCTCAGAACACAGTTAATAGCAATTCCTTATGTCACTGTTGCTATAGTAATAAGTCATCATAAATTATAACAACAAATACTGAGTATTAAAAAAACTTCAAGTATCAACAATGTATGACTCTTAATCATAAGAAAGCTATAATTATAATATGAGCTTTGGAACTAAAGAAATATAGACCTATCACTGACCTAGTAAATATCTACTAAATAGAATCACTGCGCCCCCAGTAACCATAGAACCGTGACCAACAGCAGTAGCACACCATGCAAGCTTTCCAGAGATTCACACTGGAAAAAGGAGAGATGGGACCAAATCAGAAGATCAAAATAATCAGAATTTGTGAAATTAATCAGTGGTGTAGGAGGAGAAGGAGTAAAAAGGGAAACAATGTTCCTACTGAGGAGATTACTAGTGTTAGTGAAGAGTAACAGGAAACAATGAACAATAAAGAAAAGAAAGAGACAAACAGAGAGTAAAATACAGGAAATGTATGAAATAAAAGAGGAGAGAATACAGCTGAAGAGAAAAAAGGAGAAAAAAAAAGAAATGAAAAGAGGGGGAGAGGGAGTAAAACTCCAGTCTCTCAAAACAAAAACAAGAACAACAACAACAACAAAAAAAAAAAAAAAAAAAAAAAAAAAAAAAAAAAAAAAAAAAAAAAAAAAAAAAAAAAAAAAAAAAAAAAGAAAAGAAAAGAAAAGAAAACTGAGAATGGAAAGGAAACAAGAATGTGTTATTAAATGAGTCATTCCTTTCCAGGATCGAGCCAGGCAAAATTTTCTCCTCCTAGCTTTAGGGTCTGTGATTTTCTGAGGTCCCTTCCTGCACCACAGGACCCCGCCCTCTGTCAAAGCCAAACTGTAGTTACCATTCTGACGTGTCTTTTCTTCCACTGGTAGATGGGGAGGACCAGCCTCATGCCTGCTGGATGTAGGCCATAGAGAAGATTCAAATGGACTCCTCGACCTAATGGCGACAGTCATGAGCTCTGACTCATGCCTCTTCTTGCAGAGTACCATCATCCTTGGGATGAGGTCATTTGAATAGTCCTCACCTGGCTAACTCCTGCCAGGGGGCCGCACAAAGGAGAGCTGGCATGGAGCTGATAGAGCTGATGGACAATCTCACCTTTGCATCAGGGTCCTGGAGTCCAGCCTTCTGGGGAGCTTGAATTTCCACATTGGGAGAGGGGAGCACAGGTCTGGAATGGGGTCCACTTGCTCGTGTCAGAGGAGGAGCACCACAAGCCTAGGATTTGCCATTTGAGTTCACACCTGAGTAGCAAGGACTCAATAGATCAAAGAAGAGTGTTCCAGACAGAAGATATATATATATATATATATATATATATATATATATATATATATATATATATATGGTTTTCTTTTTTTCAATTTCAGCAGATATATATATCTTCTTAGAAGTCCAAAGAATCTTTTTTTCCCCTGCAACCTCAGGTTTGGTAATTTACCATTATAAACTTTTGTGGGAAACTTTAGAGTACTTTTCTTCTCTGAGATGTGCTTCAGTGGAGCAAAGCTTTTTTTTCTTGATGAAGTGGAAGTACTGAATAGATAATTCCTATAGACCTGGTTACCTCAGATATAGAGTTCATTTGATGACTTTTCTGATTCATAGATATTGGTTATTAGTTTACTTCCACTGGTACTGGGCATGGTGACCCGCGCTTGTAAACCCATCTCTTGGGAGGCTGTCAAACAGACAGATCACTACAAATCTGATCTAGTAGTGAGACCCTGAACACCCTGTAGACCCTTCCCTAAAAATACAAAAAGAAATTTACTCCCAGATTTCCAATCTCTAAAGACAATCAAATAAACATTTGTTTGCAACAAATAAGAATTTATAGAACTTTTCACTGAAAATTTCAAATTATTTCTATCACAAATAGAAAATGTTCTCAAGATTTTCATTGTACTTTCTGATTGTTGGTACATTGTAATTATTTTTGTCAAATAGTTTTCCTACAAAAATATTTTCCAGATTTGTTATTTTTTATGAGTTTAGTTTTCATCTTTTACCTAGGCATTGGATTATGAATCATGATGTTATTTCTCGCCCATTGCTTCTTGATTCTTTATGTCTTTAGGTGTTATCTTCCCACACCTTGCTTTTAAAATCTTTGGCTAAAAATGTTAACTACCAAACTATTTTTCCTATTAAAAAATCTTTCTAGTAGTGTCTCATGGGTTGTATGTTTAATTTTGTAGTTTTCAAAACTGCAGTATTTTTTGACCCAATGTTGTTTGACTCAGTCTTGAAAGTTTGTGTCATTTTCCTTTTTCACAGAATATCTGAGTCACCATTTAACATTTTTTGTTTCTGTGTTTCTTCACATGCATTTTGCAAAACTTTCTCCAAGGTGCTTGCAATAAGTGTATTTTTAGGTCAATTTTAAATTTGCATAAATATATGTACTTTTTATAATTATAATTATATTAAGTGAGATTTTAGTGGGAGATTTTTATGCATTATTTGCCTCATCCCTTTTGCTTTCATTCATTCATTTTTAAAGGAATATTTATTGTGTCTTTACTAATAGTTAGCCATTCTTCCAGGAAATGAGAACTAAAACAAAGTGAAGACATTGGCTTTGTGCAGCACTGTTACAGTAAAATATAATAGAGGAAAAATATACCTAACTAGAAATGTATATATGCACATGCAGTGCTGGTCCACGAAGATGCTCAATTAACAGATCAGTTGATCTATTTTCACTCAGGGCTGGGGATGTGGCTCAGTGGAAGGTTCTCATCTTTATGCACAAGGCCCTGCATTTAGCCCTCAGTACTGCAAAAAATGAAAAAATAAAAAAGTAACGCACTATTCACTTTTAGTTTTTCTTAATGAAATCTAAATACTGAAAAAGAAAGAAAATTTGATCCACTTTTCAAACATAACTCTCCAGATGCTGAGGACAGTCACATTTTGTTTTGAGAGTTTGAAGGTGGGTCACGCAAGAAATTTAAACTATTTGAAGAAACACCCTCCACTGTTTTGAAATTGGAAGTAAGCCAGGCATTCTTTGTTGCATGTTTTCCATTAGCTGTTACTTAACAGAGAACATTTCAGATGTCTCTTTTTGCATCGCCGTCTTGGTTTTCTTTTTTTCAATTTCAGCAGAGTGGCTCATAAATAAACATGTTCATGGCTCAGGTTGGGAGTGACAGTTTATTCCTACTATTTTGATGGATTGTACAAGATATCTACAGCTCTCTTCTCTAACTAAATATCCATGCATAGACTGTAAAATTAATAATAACAGGGCAGGATGCCTAAGAATTTGGAACTGATTTCATTTTGGTGATGCACAGTGTCCAAGTGAAACTTTTGATTTAGTAACGATAATTAGCATAACCTACATTTTGCCGATTTACTTTTAACTTCTGCACACATTGCCTTGATGGAACCTCTGCTCCTCTTACACACAAGATCATATATACTCAGCTGTCTTTAGGCTCCATTTAATTAGAAAGTGGGGGTCTTCCTTTGGTCTTGGAATCATTATTAAAGCTTTTTCACAGAAACTTGCTGTGATATTTTTCACATATTTGCTGATGACCTCGGTGTCTGTATATACAGACCCGGGTGCATCGTTAAAGACCGGCATCCAACTGTGGCAATTCCCTTCTCTGAAGCCCAGCTGCTCTGTATTTTGAGAACTAGCCTCCCCCTAATTGCAGGCAGAATGGGAGGGAAAGGCAAGGCTTGATGTATATCACTGCTGTCCCGTACAAGGGGATGTCACACTTGTTCAAATGTTTACTCTGCCTTTTTGTTCTTCCAGCTGAGCCCTTTCAGCTCACTGGGAAGGGGCTGGCGCTTGCTTAAGATGTGAAGGTCATGAATGCTACTGCGCTGGCAAGTTTCATGGATGTGCTTAGCAGATGACTGCGATGGTCTCTACTCTTTGTGTTTATGGTCATACATCATTACACATCCCATCCATTCGCATCTGCTTCTGTCTTTCAGCAGTAATGTGTGAGAACCAGTGGAACATCTCTGCAGCAAAAAAGTAACAAATCTATCAGCCCTGCTCTACAAGGGTATAAGATGTAGTCAAACACTCAGCGAATGTTTACATTAAAAAAAAATCATTGAAGAAAAAGACACCTCTATTTATGTCCCTCAGAGTACTTTTCTTCATACACATTTATGCAATTGTTCTGGCCAATTTCTGCAGCTCTTCTGAAGGTCTGCTTTCTTGAGTGGTCGTTAGTTGTACTGTCTTGCTGCCTCTGTGCCTGAAGCAGTTCAAAGCATTTACCTTTCATAGTCATTCTGACCTTGGGGAATGGGCAGGGGTCAAATGATGTCAGATATTGTGAATAAGTTACAGTAAATGTTTGCTCAATTATGGTGGATTATAAAATATGATGAATACTTGAATATTAAAATTTATTATGGGAAATGACACGTCGATAATACTTATTAAAATGCTCAAAATAATCTCGGTCATTTCGACACTTGGCCCATTTGTTTTTAGCAATATATGTTTTACCACAAGAATGTTTAAAAAAATTTAAACATCTATCACAACTTCAAGCACCCTCTATTTGCATACATACATCAGAGGTCTATAAAATATTATGTAATCATCACAAGAAAAAAATTCCTGTTGTATGCTACATCAACGATGCAGCTGAATGAGAAGATAAAAAAGTGAGAATATACTTTCTTTTGAGCCCCTACCAATTCTGCAGTCATAATATCCCTCCTTCATATCTCTCATGTCCTATCATAAATGGACTGTACCACTAATACAGGGATAGGTTTCACTGGTAGAGTCAGAGAGCTGTTGTATTGTCTCTTACCTATTATTTTTGCTTTTAATCTGTTTTTCTGGGTCTGTGTCACCAGAGATTTCTTTCAAGCACCTTTTGTTTTCCTCACCATTCTGATCAAAATGCATTAATGTCTCTCTATTTTACACGAATATCTCAAACACTGTAGTGTAGTCCAATATCTTCATAATATGATGTTTATATTTCACATTTTATAATGTCTATGAATAAATCTGACAGTAATTCTAATACTTATAGCAAGCTCTTTCAGCTTCTGGCTTTTAACCAATTCCTTTTCCTTAATTCTTTAATTAGTCAGATAGCTACTTTTTCTTATGAAGTTTTTCATGATTATTAATATGATATTAATTTTTCTTTAATTAATTATGCAGCCTACTTATTTCTATCATTACCTTTAATGATAGAAATACTTGTTTTTATAGTCCAAGACTATAAAACTGATGTTTATTGTTAGTTTTCTGCTATGATAGTAACTTAAGAATTCCACAAAGCAATTACTGTAAATCTGTTGGTAATTTATTTGCTGATATATTTTTGCATCAATACCATGTCTCTAAGTAATATGGCTTTATAAGTATATTAAGCAGAAATTAATATTTTATGTGAACTTTCACTTGCAGCCTGAGGTCAATTTTAATGTTAGCAGAGATAAATAAAAAATTACCAATTGGTGTGGAACAGTTCAGAGAGCTCAAGATTCCATTTCAATTAAACATCATCACACAGATCCTGATTGAATTGCATAATACCAGGTTATTTTTATTCATTCAATTCTGCTTCAGGGGCATGATAATCTTTATATAGTTGTGCATATGCTACATTGGTGTCCTTATTTTACAAATGCCAATGACACCAAGCTCAAAGAGAATGGGACATCATATAAATATGAAGGGTTGCTGTGATAAGTAGAGTGTCACATTTGGACAAGGGTTCACCACCTTGCTCTTTTTTCATATACCCATATTCTAAACAAGTAAATATTTTTTTGTCATTGAATTTGTGTATGGTTTGTTAGGTAGTAGTAACATAGCAATGACTGAACCATCTACTAATAATTAGAAGAATAAAAACATGGAATCAAATCTATAAACATCGATTTATAGTACTTACTGCATATGCTTCATAAGTCAAATTACACAAAGAAGCACTATGTTTAGACAGTTATTTTAAAAACAGAGCTCATATGATTTCATATTAATCAAAAATAACATTGATTTCCTTACAATTGCTGTCAGAGCATATTGCTAGGAAGAACACTCTGTCAAAATGAACCTAGTTAGAAAATAGTTTCTCGGTGAGTGCACACCTATACACCTTCCATTTGTGTAGATAGCACGCAAAAACTCCAGCAATAGAACCTGAAATGCCTGCTTTCACATATGTGTACTATTTTAAACATATCCCATTTGGGGTGAATTCATTACCATGAGACAGTTCTAAATCAAATTCAAAGTTGAGAAACTGATTATGTATTCGCCAATGGTAAACAGCAATTTTTCAGAGATAGAAGGTAAGCTACTTACTTTAGAAAGTCATATCAAATTGGAGAGTGGATGATTAACAAAATGCTAATTGCCTAATGCTGTAGGTAATTGAAAATGTGATAATTGGCATATAATTTTGGCTATTAGCACATCACTCACTGCTTCTAATATTTGTATGTCCTTCTTATGAGAATACAGAGTGCCTGGAGTAGAGCACTAACACAACTGAACCAACTAGAACCGGATATATTTGATTAACTGATGCTTACCAGTAGTTTCTGATCAATATAACATTTTTATTGTCATTTAAAAACTATTTGGCATCTAGGCATTTTAAGTGCTAGGAGGCTCTACCAAAAGAATGATCATGTCCAAAAAAAAAGTTGGGTTTCAATGTCTGAAGCTTTGTATGTTGAAAATCTGGGGAAACCTCCATTTCCATTTTCTTAAGGGCCAGCCTTGATAATGATGGTGGGAGTCAGCTGCCAAGTGGCTTCCAGCAGCTCAGCACATTCCCTGGCATTCCTATAGTAGGCCCCCCAAGAGAAGGGAATCTACCCATTTGAGTTTCCGCAGCTGTGAATATTATCAGCTAATATTCACAATATTTTCTCTAGAATAATACAATGTAGAGCAGAGAAAACTTGTAAGAAAGAATCCTCCCCAAATTGCAGAGAAAATGATACGTGGTCTTTTGTTGTTGTTTGTTTACTTTTTTTGTTTTTGAGTCAGAGTCTCACTGCATAGTTCAAGCTTCCTTTGAGATCACTATGTAGTCCTAGCTGGCCTTGAATACGTTGTGATCCTACTGCCTCAGCCTCCTGAGTGCTGGGACTAGGATTATAGATTCATACCACTGCATCCAATTTTAGACTATATTTCAGGTGGTTTGTCACTCAAAAATTGATAACCAAACCAGAGACATAACATAGACAGCAATGTCATGCTACTTTCCTATCCTTTTCTATGAATAATCTTAGTTCTAATAAAAGCTTTTCTACAGTCTCCTTTTCCAGAACAAACCCATTAAAAGGTTGTAGTTTATTATGTTATTTTTTTAATTTTAATTTTCATATTTGAGCAGCTCAACTATCTCCTGACATACTTTTCATGACTATATACACAATTTTTTAAAATGAAGGCATATACAAAATACAAATTATAAACAATAATATTTAAGTAATTGATTTTTGGTACCAGGAATCGAACTCAGGTTCTCACACTTGCCAGGCAGGTGCTTTGGTACTGAGCTCTGTCCCTGGCAAGTCATTGGTTTTTAATTTGGTCACGAAATAGTGAATATTAAACAAACTCATTTTATAGTATTTTTAGTAGAAGATAATTATTTAAACTTTAGAAAATGTTTAGTTGAGCAGAAAAATTTTATCTTTTCTGAATACTTTACCTCATGCTCCAATTTGAAATAATGTGAAATAATTAACTATTCTTTCATAATAACTATATTTTAAACTGAATTATAATGAAACACCATTAGCTGGCAAGCAGCAACAAAAATAGCATTTTAAACTTATGATAGTTTCTTTCCATCAAAGCATAGTCACAAGATAATTGAGAAGGCATTTGTTTAGTACTCTGCTGTTATATTAATACTAATAATAATAATCTTAGTAGATTAAATTTTTGATACTGGGCATTGAACTCAGGACCTCATGTTTACCAAGCAGGTGCTGCACCACTTAGCTAAACCCCCAGCCATTTTTATGTTAATTTTAAATTAATGTCACCCAGATCATTATGTCCAACAAACAAATGATTTTACTCAGAAGTTACAGCTTGGCAACGTTGCTATGTGTACTAATTGAAATGAGAATCATTTTATCCATATCTTCCAGGTCAAAAAATTTCTTATTATATATAAAAGTTGGTAAAAAGCCAGTAGATTAATATTAAAATTTATTCTGTTAAAACTTGGACACCACTTTGGAACAAAGTTAGTATCATTCCTATGAGAAATTCGAAGTACACTCCAGTATTGAAGTATGATATTTGTCCCTTGATTTAACACATATATTAAATACAAATTATAGGGATAGAAATATTCACTCAGGTTGTTTAGAAGAACATGCAGTACTTGGATCCTCAGGAAGTGTAAGTGTACTAAAAGAAATAATAATTTTCAAATTCAGAGACAGAAATATTGCACTCATTCTAACAGTGACAAGCTCACAGATTAAAGGATTTTTAAATGATTCAGGATAAAAAAAAAAAATGTTCCACTTTTGTAGCAGGTACCGCACACCAAATGATGAGAAGATGAAAATAGTAGTCTCAGTGTTGTAAAATTCAGCTAACAAGAAGACCACCATTTTCTCAGTTCCAAGATGAAGTGATTGGTGGAAACGGCCAACAGGCTTTATGAAAAGGCATAATTCAATGTGAAATTTTAGTTTGGGAGTAGAATCTGGCCTCCTACCTACATAGACTTTAATGTACTTTGCATATTTTAATATACAAAATATACAGAGCTCTTTATCTATGCATGAAATCCAACACTTAGCTTATTTTTAAACATAATTAAGACAGCAGGTGAAAGCTAATATCACCCATAGAAGTCAACAGAAATTTTGAGGGAAGTACTTCATTGTTCATAATGGAATAGAAGTTTGAAATAATTTCACTGGGAATTGAAAGAAGAATTTTGGCTGACATGCAGATTTAATAAATGTGCTTGATTGTAAACAAAAACACAAGTCGTGAGTGGGTTGTGTTAGGTAGGAGTAGTCATCTTGGAACTGAGAAAATGGTGGTCTTCTTGTTAGCTGAATTTTACAACACTGAGACTACTATTTTCTCCAAGCCTGCCAGAGCACCACACACATAGACTCGCCAGTGAAATCTGAAGTGGGTTAGCAATGAAGTGACACTGTCACAATCCATAAAGAGCTGACATTTTTTTGACCTATCGATTATAAATCTGTGGAGGCCTCTAAATTACAGAAAATATTTCATAGTGCTGGATTATTTTAGACTACTGTTAGCAACGACACAAAATGTCAATGATGCAAAACTCAAGTCATAAAATTTTTAAAAAGAATGTACTCATTCACACCATAAATAAAGTAAATCAGAGAACAAGTCATATGTTTAAGTGGTGAAGGAATTTTTGATCCAACAACACTGGGGGCATGAAGTGAATAAAAAAAAAGCTTAGTAGACATACTTAGGTTGCTTTGTTTTAAAGTAGAATGATTGGGGTAGAGAAAGATAAAGGGGCAGCACAGCACCAAGAGAGAAGAAGCATGCACAGTGGCAGGCTCTTGTGCTTCACTACAAGGAACCCATCCCATGCGGCAAATACAATGACTAAGTCTCCAGAAGGAAAAGCACCCAGAATGGTTATATTATACACAGTGGTGAAAACAAACAATTAGAACAATAGGAACAACTGAACAGGTATGAAGTAGAAAAATATTCCTAAACAAAAGACAGTACAGGGGTGTGGTTAATAATATAAACTCTAGACATAATTTTCAATTTCTGACATGAACAAGATTGGCTTTCTCAACATAGTTACATTACTTACCCAGCATGCACCTCAGTTTTCTCATCTGAAAGATGTGGGTAGGAAGAACTTACTTTTCTTTCCTTTATTGTTATGCCACAAACAATAAGTGAGTTACTCCACATCAAGCACTTAGAATGGTTTGAGCATATATCATGAGTCTTTGATCAATGACAACTGATGATACTCAACAATTATGTTGAAACAAAATAACTATTTATGTGCGTGAACTCACTGAAATATAAAATAAGTTGAAAGCAACCTAGACAATATAATGGCGAGTTGAAAAATGAGGTTCTCGAAGACAGCTTGTGATGTATGAAAAACTATTTCAAGAGGAAAGGACAATAAAGGAGGCTAGGACCCAAGTCTCCTCACTGAATCTTTAGCAAGTAGTCACACACAGCTAACTGAATTCAAATCAATTTTCATCTTTCATTATGATATGTCTGAAATAATTTTCTATCAACATAAAATGGATTACATCATTTCCACCGTGCTGCCATCACAGTACCGTCCTCAATTCTTGCCTTGCTTAGACTCACTTTCAACTTTAGAACTGCAGCGAGAAAACATTGCAGGACAATGCATCAAGCTAAATCCCTCTCTCTTGGCAGGGGTAGACTTCTGAGGCAAAAGCTCCATGCAAACAAAATCTTCGGGCACTTGGGTCTTCCTACTCTTCCTGCTGCTTCCATTGGACTGAGGAAAAGGTACCCTGTCTTCCTGGATTTACCCACCATTTGCAAGGAGGATTACTGTCCATGATGATTATTGACATGGGCTTTCTCCATAAACAATGCTTTTAGCTTTACAAACTATCTGTGATTCAACATGTAAGATATTAATCATTCTGCTTTCACACACGAATGGTAGTTTTAAGTAAGAGAAATCACCATCAATAGGTAGCTGTCTCACTTTATGGACTAGAAAGGTACATGGGACACTGGTTAAATGGACTGTTAACATTATTCAGCCTACAGATAAACCAAGGCAAGACACCCAGTAGCTTTATTCCTCATCCATACACGTTCGACCATCCATCTCTTGCTCACAGGATGTTTTTCCTACTTGTTCAGTGAGAATAGTGTTCAGCAGTCAGCAAAACAAGAATGATATGAAGTGTTCAAAAGGACCCCAGTCATAGAAATTCTATTATGTTTAACAAGGAATTCATGACCAGAACTTGTAATCAGTTTTCACCTGAATTTCATAGATTACTGCCATGATTCTCTCTCTCTCTCTCTCTCTCTCTCCCCTCTCTCTTTCTCTCTCTCTCTCTGTATTTGTGCATTTCTTCTATTATATTTCTTTTTGCAGTTCAAGTGAAGTAAAATTAAGGTAATTAGTCTTTTGAGGTTTGTCATTTTATCAAACACTACATTTTATGTGCTTACAATATTGGGACCTTTTCAATAAATGCTTCAAAAAGTATCAAGCAAAAGGAGGCATTTGAGCCAGGCATGGTGTCACATGCCTGTAATCCCAGAACTCAAGTGGCTGAGGCAGGAAGATCAATGTGAGTTCCAGGCCAGCCTGGGCTACAAAGTGAGTTCCGGGCCAGTCGGAAATACATGGCAAAACCTTGTTTCAAAAATAAAAAAAAAAAGATGGAGGCTCTCTGAAAGAAAACACACACTGTTAATAAAAAGTATGTTTTGGCCTTTGGACTTCTGTTATTCATTTGTTGAGTGTATGAATACATGTACACTTCTGCTTCATGTCTGTATCCTGTTATCTGTGTGTATTTGAGAGCATGTATCTTTCTATAGTACTAGGTGTTGTTTTCTATCTTTGTGCATCATAGATTTGTGCATCTGGAAAAACCATTATGTTTTAGGGACTATGCTTGGATGACTCCTTAGTCTCCTAGAACTAAACAAGAAAAAATGGTAACTTCATATACATCACAAGTTACTCATGGAGATCTGACATGTGGGAGGAAAGTTCTAGAGGAGAGTAGGAAGGCAGTAAATGCAGAAGAACTCAAAAGCAGAAGAGGAGGTCTGCAGTCTGGGGAAGCTCGCTTCTCACATTTGGAGAAGTGTCAAGATTCTATGACAATTGGTACCTGGCATGCCGTGCCTGCCCCGTCCCTGGGGAACTGTGAGACAGTGATGGAGACTGACAGTAGTGGTGCATGCTTGTAATCCCAGCGCTTGGAAAGCTGAAAATAGGAAGATCATCATGAGTCTGATTCGTATAGTGAAACCCTGTACTAAATACATTGAAAAATAATTGAGTAAAAAAAAAAAAAAAAAAAAAAAAAAAAAAAAAAAAAAAAAAAAAAAAAAAAAAAAAAAAAAAAAAAAAAAAAAAAAAAAAAAAACCAAAAGATTCTATGACAGAAGTGCTCTTAGGTCATGATTTAAAATGTTCTTGAGCTCTAGTAGTTAATAAAACCCTCTCTGCTATCCAAAATCCATACTTAATGTTTGCCACATACACATTCATGACTTAGTGGTGTTAGGGAGTGAAATTACTGTGACTGTATCTGAAGACTCAGACACTGTAGAGGGGTAATATGCTGCACACAAGAAGAACAGGAGCAGGGAAATAATTGACAAGTGCACTGCTGAGAGGTGGAGAAAACATACATCTGCTTTGCCCCAAAATGTTAATAGGAGAGGACATTGAATTCGGATGGCAAAACAAACTTTGTATAACACCCAAGGAAGAACCTTTGCATAGCCAAGTGCTAAAGGTAAATTTATGTACATTTTTCTCTTAATCTAGTTCATTTTCAAAGCATAGATATGGGCTGTAAAGAAACACAATCCTTCATGGTTTTTCTACTAGGTGCAACTTCCTAAGACCTTCATTGTGAGAAAAAACTAAGTTTACATTGTATGATATTTCACACAATAATAATGTAGTCCTTGTGTAAGTATTCCACTAAGAACAGAGCCGTATCTCTGTCACTGCTAGCATGGTCAATAGGCTTTGTGCATTAAGTAGGAAGGTGTGTCATTTCATAAATCATTTACCACTTCTGCAGTGATCCAACGGTTCATAATCTTAGGCACATAAAAATGAACATTTGTCTATTCCCTAGACAACTGCAGTCATACAGTGACCCTCAGCTCTACTCCAATTTCATTCTTTTTCATTCAAACCAGGAAAATAAAAGTTTATTTTGGTCAGTTTCAATGTTGTTTTAGTATTCCTTTAAGATCTTTATCTCCAAAAAGCTGTTAAAGAATTCTACATGTAGAGAATGTGACAAAATGTGAAGTATTTTGCAGAAGGGCACACTCTTTTATTCAAGAACACAAATTACTGTTTTACCCTTGGCAAAACTGTATTCTCAGGCGAATAAGATTTGGTTTAGGATAATATTCCTGAATAAAAATAATCAGTATGATATTTGACTACTGAGATTAATTTAAGCTTAACCTGGATTCCTGTAAAAGAAGGTATCAAAGAGAAAGACAAATCAGTGTGCTGAAAGAACGACCCTTCAGAGCACAGTCCCAAGGCCACCTCTCTCTGCCTTGTCTTCTAGAGTGCCATGGAATCCGCACACTGAACTGTGCACAGCGATCTTCTGAGCATCATGGGAAACGTGGACTTAACTCAGCTGGTCTGGAACGGAGTGTGAGACTCTGTATTTCTAACCTGCTACCAGGGCATATCAGTTCACGGACTATATATCTTCCTAGCAGGAATTTAAAATATTTCATGTTTTGCAAGACTTTGTTACTGTGGGAATATACATAAGCACTGTTCTTTGGAGTCTACGGCATAATAAAAAGGAAAGTTGGTCTGTGTATAAAATTAGCAGTTATTAACAAAACTTAATAGTAATTATTGCACTGAGGCCATGAGGATGGGGTCATGGGTTCAGGACATTTTTAGTCTCACAAGATCCCACACTTAGAATAGTCTACATTCAATTGAATGCTCTGCTGTTGCTGTCTCGAAATTCTTATTAAGTTTAGAGCGGAGACGTTTCATTTTCAATTTGTACTGAACTCCACAAATTGCATTGATAATTCTGGTACAGATAACACCCTGTGGGGCATGAAAAGGAGAGAAATTACCTCCCAGGGAAAGAAATAATAGCTCCATAGTGAAGCAGCTGAACGGGAGATTGTGACTAGAGACATAGATGGTTGAGCTATGGGGAAGACAGGAGGACGACCCAGGCACAGAGGTTGCTGCAGGCGAAAGAATGAAGACGAAAGCGCGGGCATGTGGGAAGAATGGCAAGTGACTTAGTCGTAAAACGCTGGGCACAGAACAGGCACTCAATAAATTTTTGTTCAAAGAAGGTCGGATGAATGAGTTTCCCCGAAACCCACGTCCCGTCTCTATTGCCAGCCCAGGAGAAACAGTTCACACTGTGTTACGCTGGAGCAAGCACCACGGCCTGCGCTTTTGGAAGTGCAAAGCTGGGCACAGTGGAGAGGAAAGATTCAAACAACGTTTGTAAACAGTTCCGTTTCCCAGCCCTGGGAAGTGGTAGGTCTTTAACTTGTCACCAAATGTTCCTGAAGTGTTTGGCGGTGGGGTGGTGCTTTCCCTTCTGCTTAAACGTTACATTTTGGTTTCTGCCCTTGGAGTAAGTTTTATTTTCTGTGTGTTTTAAATACTGATGGAAATGGGGGGGAAATGTTGCTCTTGAACAAAATTAAAAACCGGGCCTCAATCATTACTGTAAAATGTAATTTGAATACAGGCAAGGAAGGATCCACAAAGGAACATCTGTGCATGTTACACGCAGAGAACCTCCTACATAGCAGTGCAAAAAACTTGAAATAGCTGCGTAACTGTAGTAGAGCAGCACATGCCGTTGCTAGAGATTTTCCTCATTAGAAGTGCATAGTGAGCATACGTTTTCATCTGTTTTTGTGTGACCCGGGTAGAGCTTTGAAATACATTGTCTGGAGAAAGATATACAGCTTGGTAGAGCTTTAAAATTAGTATCTTGCGTTTAAACTGGTGGGGGGGTGATTTTTGCTCGTGACTCACTGTGTTGGTTTGCCTTTCTGTCTGCCCTTTAGGATTCTCTAAACTTTTCCTGGAACTCGTTCTTTGTGTGCTCCTCCTCCCTCCCTCGCCCCCTACGCAGACAGATTATGTGGCTAGCAGGGGTGAGCTACAGAGGCAGCCTCCCACCCCCACCCCTTCCCAGTTCCCACTTGGGAAGCTGCACTCAAAGCCAGAATTTCATTATGCTGCCAGCACTGAGCCATCTCCAGGGTGAGTGGAGCCAAGGCTCCCCTTGAAACTAAGAGCGAAAGCAACAGGCATTACTGTGGCGGGAGATCAGGGCAAGGCCATACGCCCTGAGTCCCTAAATTCCCTCTGCTGGGGACCCTCAGGGTGCTTTTGCACGTGTGACAGACACTGAGGGAATGAATGCTCATTGTTATATAAAGTGGGTCCAGTGCTTTGCACATAATCCGGCCTCTTTTTGCCTTTCGTCTTGTAATTAGAATACCTTTTTTCGTAT
>PVKA01007264.1:41249-60793 GCA_004027165.1 Ctenomys sociabilis
AAAAAAAAAAAAAAAAAAAAAAAAAAAAAAAAAAAAAAAAAAAAACTTACAATATTTAAACTCACATTTTATTTCTTTCTCATAGAAAAAAATAATGTTTATGGCTGTATTACCCTGAACGCACCTGATCTCAGAATTTATGCAGGGTCGGGCCCGGTTAGTACTTGGCAGAATAAAGCAAAATAACACAAAATCTTGGCTAGTATGGAATTTTTATTCCAGAAGTTTTCCTGGAAAATTATCCCATATAATAATAAGTACATGTAATTCACAAACTTAGCGATGAAATAGTACTGCATTGCAATATAGAATTTTTAAGTCTCTTAAAATTTTCATTTCTTTATCAGAGGGTCTTCAATAAGAAAGTATATATTCTTTCTATCTTCTGCTGCTTGGTTAGTTTATTACTACTCCAATCAGCAGATCTTTCTCATATATTATAAATATAGACCCAGTGAGTTTCAGAATGAGCTACAAGCTTAGTTGCAAAGGCAAGAGTTTCCTATGTTGACTGTATTGGAGGTCTTTATCACTCACTAAGAAGATGATTTCTACATTAACTGAAATGTCCCCAGTGAGGAAACAGGTTAGATTGCTGGTATTAACTTTTTGTGTGTGTGCTTTCTGCAGGATTGCACTACCAGCTTGGACTTCTAGTGATTCTGCTGTTTTCAGCCTCCCCAGCGCTGGGATTGCAGACTTGAGCCAACACACCTGGACTCACCCACTGGCTCAGTTTACCTGGGGGGTGGGGCTGGCAAGGCATTTGGTATTAAAACTTGTAACAGAAATAAAACAGGGCACTTTACAATATCTTTTTGCAGGTTGGCTCACATTTACTGTCAAGTGCCTGCGATAGTCATTCTTCAGAAAGCACCACCCAAGCTTAGCAGGCATCTGACAGCATACAGGGCAGTCTCACATGGTTTCAGCAGCACATCTACAGTCCAAAATGTGAAACACTGTAGATTGGGATGCTTCACACAGAGTAGGAGTTTCTTGTTTCCATTATTCAACAATTACCTTCCCTTCTCTTTTGGTTATGAAAGTAAACTGGTGCATACCAGATTTGTGTCACTTTCGGTCAAAGTCAACCTGCCAACACTGTTCCCATAGGCAGCAACTTAGGAAAATTTACTCAAATGAAATGTGAGGCAAGGGGATTTCAATTATTTCTTAAATCCCTGAACACATGTAGGCACTCATACTCCCACAATTAAAACTTTGATATTCAGATACCACAACCGAAAGAAATATATCTAAGTGAAATAATTTGTAGACTTCAAAAATTTAAACCAGTAAAAGCATGACATCAGAACTGTTGCTTTCAGGTGTCTAGCATACTCAATATTTTTACAACATTAATCTCATAATTTCTAGGAAACAAAACTAAAGAAACACAAAAGAAGCTTATATCATTTTTATGGTAGCAAGATAGTACACATATAACTTGAAAGAATGACAGATTTGCCACTGAAACTCTGAAGCTCTTAATTATGAAATACACTAGCATAAAGGACCTAAAAAATCATTGACAGGGGGAAAATCCTAACATGATGCTAAGAAATCATTGCAAAAGCACATATGACATTATTTCCCTTATATGAAATGTCCAGAGTAGGCAAATCCATAGAGACAGAAAGCACATTACGGTTGCTTGAAGCTGGGGAGACAAAGGAGAGGGAAAATGGCTGAAGGTTATGTTTTCTTTCTGTGGTGCTGAAAAAGTTTTCTAAATTCCCAGGAATGTCGGTTGTACATACAAGTGTATGTGCTCAAAATGATTGAATTGCAGACTTTACACGCATGAATTTTATGGTACATGAGTTATTTCTGAAAATAAAATGTTGTTTAATAAGAAAGCACTGAACTTGTGTACTCCTTTATCATTTAATAATATTAAACTAAGAATGTTTCTGTAACTTTAACATTTAAATAGCTAATGCATCTGGGGGTTTACCCAGTTCTTAACCTCTAGTAGGGACTGGGAGAAGTAGGTGGGAGAAAGAGGAGTGGCTTTTGCTCCACAGGGTTCTGATTTTAGGCCAAACAGTTACATATACATCAAAGAGCACCCCTGGCCCCAGCCAGGATAGAACAGCTGCAGACCTCCTTTGATGTCTGCCCACTGACCTTTTCTCACATTTAGTGTCCACTTGCGTCTGGAGTATTTTCCTAGTTTATCTTCCTTCTAGGAAAACGAATTCCTAGAGACTGAGGCTAGTTACCAAAATGCTTTCCATACGTAACAGACCTGTATTCCTCAGTATGTCACCTCTCGCACCACGCAAGGACTACTCAGATAGAGACATTTGGCATTTGGATATTCTCTTTCTGATGTACTGGGTCCATTTTCTGTTGTAACTGGGCAGCACTGTGCAAGAAAATCTTGATCATTTACAGCATGCTCGAAAAAGAAAAAATAAATAAATAAATAAATAAATAAATAAAAAAAGCCGGGCGTGGTGGCGCATGCCTGTAATCCCAGCACTCGGGAGGCTGAGACAGGAGGATTGTTGTGAGTTCGAGACCAGCCTGAGCTACAAAGTGAGCTTAAGGCCAGCCTGAACTGCATAGTGAGACCCTGTCTCAAAAAGACAAAAAAATAAATAAATAAATAAATAAATAAATAAATAAATAAATAAATAAATACAGCATGCTCAGTATGGGCTATGCCTTTTGTTTCTTTCATATTTGATTATGCTAGTGATGCTGTTCCTTTTATAACATAAATTAGATGGAGGAAAGAAATTCGCAAATCAATTAGCTATTAGTTCTAAGAGATTAATTTTAAAAAACAGCTGAAATAAATAATTTAGAATTTTTGATTTTTTCATGGCTTTGTGTTCTGTAGAAGAACAATTATAGTCATGGTAATAACATTTGTACAATTATGGACCTTATGCTCAGAATTCTGGCATGTTCTCTGAAGTATGTTATCACAAATCTCTTAGTGTGAGTGATCTTTACAGACACTTCACATAAACCCATTATCCCACCTAACACATCCAAAATACTTTAAACAGTGATTAAGGGACACACAGCTGACGAGGGCTCCTGTGATAATTTTGAAGGCGCAGTAAACCTCACTACCAGCAGATTGTCAAATGAAGGAGCTCTCATGCACCCAGTAAAAATTCTGATACAGAAATTTAATACTGAAAAAACTATGAAACTACATAGATTTATCCAAATTTGTATTTAGAGCTCTGCCTTAATGAAAAAGATGGCTTTTGAGCAATTTAAGACATTTTACCAAAAGGATCTTGATGACCCAAATATATTTATGCATCTATTTATTCCCATGCATGTATTTGTATGAAACCAGTAAGTATCTAAGGACTTCTTGTGGTGTGACATCACATTGTTTACCCATTTCATTCTTTAAGGAAAAACTTGAGGGGGAGATCTGAATAACCTCGTGCCCATTATTTTCTTTTGGGTTCTTTCCATTGTTCATTGTTGTAGCATTTGTTGTTATAGGGAGTTATCAGCAAGAGAAATGTGTTGTAGCACATTAACCAATGCAATCAAACAGCACCTTTACTTTCTTGTTAATGATACAGTTATTCGTAGTAAGAGAAAACTAAAACATGGACTATGTTGATCATTTTCTCTCCAGTAAATTGCAGGTAAGCTCATAATGAAGCTAAAGAAAAGGTACTTTATTACCTGAAGTCACTGTTTACCTCTCATTTCTTCCCAGAAGGCTGGTAAATCATATTACTTATCAGAAATCTCAGTGATCTAACCTTTCCTCTCTTCAAATTCAGCATCCCATAATCCCTGGTCAAAGCTTGTTTTCATAAGTAAACATAAAACTGTCAAAGTATAAACTTCTTCACTGTTGCATTCATAGAGATACAGGAGGTAAGTAGCACTTTAGTGAATGAATTAAAGAGAACAATGCCAATGGATATAAACAACACTTAAACATGTGGCAAAGTTATCTTACTGTACATGTTTATTTAAAAATAATGATGTATTTCTTTCTGTGCCATAAATATACTTTGAAAGCTGTTACTGAGCACTACTACACTGTTTCACTCTTGTATCTGTGATTGCTACCCTTACAGATGTCCAGATCTTGGGCAGGCATTATTAAGAAGATGGCCTTAGCAAAGGGCAACTTTTTGGAGAGTGTTTTGAGGAGCGGAATCTGGTATGTATAAAGGAATATTTGCTCAGGGTGACTGTGGCATAAAATGGTATAGCCACAAAAACTTGAACCATTATCCAGAGGTTATGCATTTAATGAAAACATGGTGGTTTTTCACATGCAAGCTTAGGAAAAAATAAATGCAATCAATGAGGATGGTAAAATGCAAATCTAATAGATGTAAAAAAAAAAAAAAAAGGAAAAATGAACAGTGCAAAACAAAGAGGAGAGTGGTTCCCAACCAGGAACTTAATCAGCTAAGAAACAATGAATCAAAATTTAATCCCCAACAAACCAAGAGCAAGGGGGGAGGGAGAATGTGGAAAGGGAATCAAAAATAATGAAGCTGTGTTATGCATATGTATTTGCACCAAGGCTCCACCATGAACAGAATCATTATGTTCTGTAATCGTGTACTAATAAAATATTTTAAAAGATACTTCATCTGGTTAGATGATAAGTACTGCTGCTTCTGCTTCATTTGAGTTTGAATTTCCCGTATTTTACACAATCATTGAGGATACAATATATGTCAGTGTGTGTTCATCTGAATAATAAAAGAACCAATAAATCTTTCAAAATCCAGACAGGTTTGTCCTTTGGATTCTGCTAATTTCTTTTATATTTACAACGAGCATGTTTCTTAAACTATTTGACATTTTGAGAATCATAAAGATTCTTGTCAAAGCAGTGAACAACTACATTCTAAATGCCTTGTATGAATAGAAAATAATCATATTAAGTTTTTGTTCAATACATGGATCTGTTCAAGAATGAAGTGGCAATATACATTTGAGCTAATTACATAGATGAACATTCTATGCTTTGCGATTTCATTGTTACGATCCTTTGCTAATTGAGGGAAACTAGTATTCACTATACTGAGAGCAAGTGATATTTCTAGATTCTACATCCAATGGTTCAAGCTATATACAATATTAGAACATATGGAGACTGTCTTTTAATTCTTCTTATTTTTGTAATAATGCAAAGGAACATGTACATAGAATTTACATCACATTAGGTATTACAAGTAATCCATGTAAAACAACATACAAGGGAGCATGAGTTTAGGTTATATGTAAATTCCATGCCATTTTACATAAGGGGCTTAGTATCTCTGGATTTCTGTAGAGGGAAACCCTCAAACCAAGTCACCATAGGTATAAATGAGCCATTGTATTCATTTTCAATATAATGTATTGTTTTATCTCAAAAGATAATTAAATGTAGATTATATTATGAAATTCACAAGAACCTAGTACTTTTCATTTGTTTTGTTCTTTTTTTTTAAATTCCTTTATTTATTACAGTGTCTCGCTACACATCACGGATTCTTTTTTCGTGGGGGTGGGGGGTGAGCTCAGCCGGCCCTGTGGGGAGGGCCTGGCCTGGCACGTGGTGCTGGGGCTCGAACCGCGGTCCCTGAGAGGCGCTCTAGACCGCTGAGCTATCTTGCCAGCCCCATTTGTTTTGTTCTTACCAGGTCATCTCATTTTTCTTGTTAATAACATTAAGAATAACCTGGTTCTCTGATCAATAATGTCATCTATAATATTAATCATTACCTAAATCTATATTTTGTGACTATATATTGTACTTATATATAGTTTTGTGAAGGGTGAGATAAATTTGAATTGATAACCAAGACGTTTTTAAATTGATTTAACATTTTCCTTTTAAAATGCAATGACTTGAACTTTTGCAAAGAGGATAGAATACATTCCAAATTACAAAGAAAGGCCAGGAAGTGCCCTCAGTTTGGAGGGAAAAAGGTTCAGCAGGCCTTGGCTTGTATGTTCCCACGCCTGGGATAACCAGCCCGCTTTCCAGCTTCTGAGAAGGCTATCAGATTACGGGGCAGCCGTGAGAGGCTTCCACTAGCTGCTCCTCTCCTCCTGCCACGCACCGTCTAATTCCTGAGTTCTCACGTGACTCTACATATAGTGTTGGAAACAAAACGCAAACGGGAAAAGTTTGTAATCCTGAAACTTTATCACTATTAAGTACAGGCAGTAGGGGATTTATATTTGGGTGTAGGATCAGCCTGCTTCAGGCAAGTTTCCTAGAGGCGTGAGGCTAAAGAGGAGTCTAGCAGAAATGCCATCTGTTGGGGCAGGGGGCTGGAACTGAGACGATACTCAGATCAGCTCACGGTGGACTCCAAAATTCAACCTGTGCACTTTGCTGGTGTCTGTCCAGAGGTAGAATCAATAAAACAATATGGCAATAGAATACAGTAAGCAAAAAAAAGATAAAAGAAATTTATTTAAGAAATTTAATTATAAATATATATATATATGCATCCATATATCCATTATCTATTTACCTGTAAAGAATTATTTATTTATCTATTTATTTATTTATTTATTTATTTATTTATTTATTTTTATGTATTTGGTAAAGAGTCTTCAGGGTCTCCAGAGTCTCACTGTGTCGATCTGGACTCACAGTGATTCTTCCGTTTTCATCCTCCCAAGTGCTAGGATTATAGTCACGCGCCACCATGCCCAGTCGCCCAATCTCAGTCCTCCACTGAGATCACCCCCGGGGCGGAGCTGGCACCGCCTGCTGGGGATCAAACCCCAGCTGCTGCGCTCTACCTAAGCAAGTGCTTTAGTCCCCTGAGCTATCTGGCTGGCCAGAGAATTTTTGAAAGACAAAAGAATGAGTAACATTCTCAAGAATTTTTATGCTAATATCCTTTATGGCTAAGATTGTTCAGAACCTGTCTAGAAAGTCTCTATTAATCCCCATTCACAAGTTTAACAATATTAAGTTTAATCCTGGAAACAACGGAATGTGTAGCGAGCAGGGGTCCATGGCGCACACCACAAAATCTGAAACAACAAACTCAGTAAAAAACAGAGTTAACAGAAAGAAAAGCATTTACTTGCGGGCTGAACAATAGCTACTATTTGCTTTAAAAGGGAAACCTAACTATCAAAATACAGTTCTTGGTCTTAATATTTTTCATATGTCAAACACAATTTTATTATATTTTCGCCCTGATCTCTAATCGTTGTTAATGACCAATTCTCTGAGTAGTCTGCGCTATGATTGGAGCACATGGTTATTTCAACCATTTTGGATATTTTAAGCTAAAGCTGATATGTTTGCAAAGTGCCTGCGCTGCTCCAGGGCTGGAGGCCAATATCCATCAATTGCTTTTGCTCTTTTGGTTGAGTGCAAGCCTCACCCATGGCAGCTTTCTGTAAATTAGAGATAAAGCCTTATCCTGCCTTTCTAACATTTTCCATGCAGCTTGATAAGTTTTGCATCTCTTCTCTCCCTCTCTCTCTTTTTTTTTGGTCAAAATGGATGCTGACTTGTGTTTCATTTCCTGTTTTCCTCATCAATTCTGTACTTGCTTTATATATTTATAATGTTTTCCTCTTATTAGCAATCAGATTAAAGCCACAAATTGTGGTCAAATGAAAACGGTTTTCCATTAAAAGGAGTATGTGCCTTTTAAAAAGTCAAAGGTTTTTAAACATAATGAGATTTAGGAATGGAGATATACATTGATTTTACCATATGACATTTGTCCAGCTTTGCAAAGCTAATGAGATATCAAAAATTCTATCTCATCCATTAATAGATACTACTTACTTTTTTGTGAGAAACATGTTCTGTGTCAATTCAAAGTTACAATTATCTTTGTAATTCAAATTACTGTTGTACCAAAATCTAAAAATGTAATTTCAGGGACAGGGAGATGGTTCAGTGGAATAAGCGCTTCTTTGGCAAGTGCAAGGGCCTGAGTTCAAACCTTGGTTCAGCCAAAAAAGAAAAATGTAATTTCTATTCACTTAAATTTGCTTCCTTCTTTATGAGAAGGTATTCCAGTTAATAAGTATACAAATATAATTTTCATATTAGTACATTAAAATATAATGAGTACATTTTATTCTGTAGCATAGAAACTTTTTATTGCATTTTATGTAGAATTTACATGTTATCCTTTTATTTTCATATTTAATATGTGTTTTATTCATTTATTTTTATAACAAGAAAGTAAGTTTTCAGTTGCTGTTATTAGATCTTGCGATTTTTCTCAAGGTAAATGAACAAAACTAAGCCTGATATTCAGGATAGACCTTAACATTTTGGATCAAAAGAGTACTGAACCCAAAGGTGAACCAGGTGTTGCTCGGAACATGAGAAGAATAAAAATTGCACTCTTTATGACCATCTGGAAACACACATGGTCATCACCTAGTTTATTAGATGCTACTATAGGACTTATATGTGCTCACTTTGCCTTCCCATTTGATACCATCCATGACTTATGTACTGCCCACCGGTACTAATGACACTCTACAATGCCCCATCTCTCCACGACCTCCACACCAACCACTCCAGCCATGGAGCTATTTCCTTTATATATATTTTTTCTCATGTTTTGGATATTTGCACCTACTAGAAGGATTTTAAACCACAATTTCACCTGACACTGTATCAACTGCTTTGCTGAAATGCATAGTTCCATGTTCTGTTCTCTCATCTTCTTTGCTTGTCTATACTAAAATGTAGACCTTCCCTACCACCAGATGCTTCTTCTGGATCCCTCTCATTAGCTAAAAAGAAGCCTGCAATTCCCCACAGCTGTGGCGTGCTCCTCCCCCCCATTCCACTTTCCAGTCTTTCATTTTTACATAATGTCTCCGGGAGGAGAAGGGCAGTAATATATTCCTGCTCTCAGCTGCACATTGTTTCCTGGAACTGCTCCGAATAAAAATTCTAAAGCTTCCTTGCTTCAGCCATACAGTTGGAAATGCTTCCTCATAACAGGTAAACCAAAACCCCTATGTTTTCCTCTGAAGAAGTGTTTCTTTCTGCCATTTGCAAATGACAATATGGAGATTTAAACTAAAAGAAATATAATCAGTGCTCTCTTCTTAGAAGACACACATCACACCCTATAAAATATTATTGAGTAAGCCATTAATACTATTAGAAACAGAAACTCATGTTGAGAATATTTTCTAGAGCACCAGTCACACAAAGGAAAACAAAAACTGGTTCGGGGGTAATTCTTACACATAGAGTGTGGAAAGGAGGCTGTTTTATGCAATTGTAAGCATCTTTTTGGAGAGGAAAATTTGTGTTAGTGATCCAAATGTTTTGCATTGGAAAGATATTTAATATTAGCTGGATATTTGATATTAGAAGATAGCTATGAGTATTGAATGTAGTCAACCTCAGACCTTCTAAGTAGTAACCACATATAAATACAACAAAAATGGCTTTTAAAAGGGGAGAGGAGCAGCTAGGGAGATAGTTCAGTGATCTAAGAGCCTGTCTGGCAAGCACGAGGACCCAGAATAAATCCCAATTATTGCATACCATGCCAGTGCTCAGCCAGCCACCAAAACTGAGCTTGTAATTCCAGGACTGGACAGGCTGAGATAGGAGGATCACAAGTCAGAACTGCATAGTGAAACCCTGTACCAAATAAATACATAAATCAAAAGGGAGATAAGAAATACTGGCCAGATTTAATAATATCATATCTCAGCACAGATTGCTGTGGTCCCTTGGGACCTGTGAAATCTGACACTGTGCTGTAGTCAGGCAGGAGTGGTGTGTCCAGGACACTGCCCTATCTCAGAGGACACATGGCTTTGGTTTCAGCAGCCCTGACAGATGCTTACACCTTCATTACGGGATGAGGGTGCCAGTATGAGGGGTCACCGCTGCCCTCACTTACTTCTCCTTTATACATGTAAAGATCAGCTTGAGACTCATGGACTTCAATAGGCTTCCCAGAGTACAGAAAGGAAGCTCTAGTGAAAGCATTTTGAATTAAAAAGAGTCAGAGGAAAACGCATCTATTTAATTTAAAAAGCATTTAGAAGGTCATGTTGTCAGAAAACTCAGTGACCTATTGCAAGTCTTTTTCCAATTTTAAGCTGTGATAGATTATCCATTCACAAGCAGCATGCACTTATAAACCAAAGCACAGATAGGTTTGATATGATACAGTGGTTTTAAACTGTGCTTTAATTTGCAGCTACTTGAATGACTTCCATTTTTTACAGATACTGGAAATTGGAAATGAGTCAAGCAGTAGCATGTTCCAACATATTGCTCTAAGAGAACAGGCATCAGTTCCTCATGTACAGTGAGAGCCCACTAAATTAATAACAAAGTAAAACACACTTGCTTTAAAAAATCACAAAATAAACTATTAGGAGATATTCATTAAAAACTTACTGTTGGTTGAAAAAGTGATGAATAGGCTGGTGGTATCAGTAACTAACTCTGATGCTAGTGGAGACTATGTCTTCTCCAAGTCTCAGTGGCCATATCAATTCAATGGGATCCCAATCCAGCTGCTTGTGTGCATGTGTAGTATAAGAATGCACTGGGATGAGAGATTTTGAAAATGATAGAGAACTCTATGACATCTAAACTTACTATTATCTTTGTAACCATTACAATTAATCTGTGGATCTGATCTCACTACTATAGTTTTATGAATGTTTTCAAATAACTGTTTTTCTTTAATTAACTAGCTTTATATTCATCCAACAATTTTTTTTTTTTTTATATTTCAGCCATGGATTCTTTCCTCAGTATTCCCATTTCTGAGAAGTGAAAGTGACAACTAGTCATAAAATGTAACTAGAAATCCATGCATATTTTAGATGAGATTGTGGCATGTACTTATAAACTAAAACACAGATAGGTTTGCTTTTTCTTGCTGGAGATGTAAAGAATTACTTCACAAAAGATGTGATGGTTTACTTTTTTATTATTATTATTATTTTATTTTATAATATATTTAGTGCAGAGTCTATAGGGTCTCACTATGCAGCTCAGACTAGTAGTGATCCTCCTTGTTTTCAGCCTGCCAAGTGCTGGGATTACAGGCAAGGATGATCACACCCAGTCTCACCTGCCCTCTCAGCATGCCTTAGGAGCAGGGCCAGCACAGTGAGCCAGGGATCAAACCCCAGACCTTGTGATCCTTTATTTTATTTGTCAGTTTCAATGGGCCATGGTTCTCCCAGATAGTTGGTCATATGTTTCTCTGTTTCTAAAAGGCTATTTGCTTCTTTGTTTGTTTTTTATTGAGAAACAAACATCAACGAGATGGTTTCAAAGCTGATTAATAGGACAGTCTCAATAATTAATACATTGTACATTGTTATCTCAGTGGTTATCCATAATACAAGAAGCAGACAGGATATCCTGTCCAAACACTATTAGTACAAATCTTCTCATTGAGATACATGAAAGTAGCTGTATATCTATCCTGACTATTCTTTATATACATATACAAAATGGTCCTTCCTTTGTAGCCCCTTTTTTTGTTTAGTTCTGTCAAAGATGGGCATTCCATTGGCATCTAAATACTATAGGTGTATGAATTCAGCAAAACAATCCAACACAGTCCAGCAGTCCACTATAATAGTGGGTTAACCACAGAAGATCTTGACTTGAGCCATTCACAGCTCAGTATATTAATATGGCTTTACTTTACATACCTCATTTTTATACTTTTCTTCTGAATCGTTAAGACCAATATAAAGCAAGGCCTATATAACAAAAAATGTAACTTTTGTGTCTGATAAAGTCATTCAAATACCCTCAGGGTTTAGCCTGTAATTCTGTAACACACTTTAAGATCCTTTGTCATTGTCAGCCACGTGGATGAGTCACAGCCATTGCTTGACCAATTTGCTCTCTGTGAAAGCCTGAGAGAATGTTTTCTCTCCATGTGACTCTCCTTAGGCGCACTACACATCATCGATCACATTCCTCTGCTACTCCATAATCTCCTTGATCATAAAATTTGGGGCAGTCAAATTTTGATATCTCAATACTTGATGGAAAATATCTGTTCCACCTTATGCCTAAGATGTTTGATACTTAGTTAGGATAAACTGAACTGCATATGTTTCAGGATAATAATAAGCTTCTCTTCTGGAGAGTTAACAACCCAAGTTTGCAGATCAAAAATTGGAGAAAAGGAAGGGATGCAAGGTTAGCCAACATTTTGGCCCTAGCCTTTCAAGGTCAATGAAGACTCAGGAGATAGGAGAACCTGTACTATAACATCATGTAACTCAGTTGTGCCCCAAACTTTCTGAAAGGCTATTTTAAATGAGGGTCACATTTAAGTACATGGACACGAATAAAGCAGATTGACTTCCAAATGTGAGTGGGCCTCATCCAGTCAGGTTTTAATGGATTAAAAGTGACCTTCCCCAAGTAAAAGAATTCTCCAGATGACTAAGGGAATTCTCCAGATGACTAAGAGAATTCAGATGACTGCCTTTCAGAGTTTTTCTGAAATATTGTTCTTACTTGAAACTGAAGCACAGGTTCTGCAATTGTGACTTATATGTAAGAGAGAGAGAGAGAGAGAGAGAGAGAGAGAGAGAGAGAGAGAGAGGGAGGATAATGATTTTACAAAGTAATACACTTTGGAGTGATAGTAACATAAATAAAGGTTTCATGGAACATAGTCAATGGCTTAAGCACCTGCCTGGTAAGCACAAGGTCCTGAGTTCAATCCCCACTACCAAAAAACAAAAACAAAAGCAAACAAGTGAATGAATGAAAGAAAGTCAAGAAATGAGGATATTTTTCCATAATTCTAGATATTTTGTGAAATGAAGCACTAGGGGATTCACTTACATATTAACATATTATCTGTCTATGTATCTATGTACCTATGTATCTATGTATCTATATATCCATCTATCTATCTATCTATCTATCTATCTATCTATCTATCTATCTATCTATCTATCTATCCATCTGTGTTCCATTTTCTGAAAAACCTTGAAAAATTCAGAGTATTCCACTTAGGTTGAGTGTTAAAGATGAATGAGAATTTTAAAGGTGGCTGATGAAGTAAAGAACTATTATCAGGAGAAATCAAATGTGAGAACTTCATAGTGATACTAAGTAAAACTGTGAGATGTGAAGTTTGGGAATTTTTGTGGTACACAGAAGCAAGAGATAAATTTGGTAGTGAGACTGTGGAAGCAACTTGTGTACCACACAAAAGCATTTGGACTTGGACCTATATGAGTTGAGAAGCCATTTGGAGGCTTTAAACAAGGATATAAGATGATTAAATTTGCATTTTAAGAGATTACTATAGCTGTAGTGTCAGATTTGGATTAGAGAGAACCAAAGCTACTAGAGAGGAGATTATTGAACTAATGTAAGCCAGGATAATGAGCTTCTGCACTCAGTCAGGGTTGGTGGAATTGGAAATGAGATGGAGGAAAAGATATGGAAGGTATAGAGTCAATGAAATTTAGTAAGTTATTTGGCATGGCATTGGTGGTGAGATGAGTGGGTTACTTGGCATTGGACCTGGAGAAGTGGATAGAATTCAGAGCACAAAAGAGTTTTGGAAGAATAAGATTTGGTTTTATTTTGAATATATAATATTAAGTACATATGGTGATCTCAGAAAAAGATGTCTAATGTGTCATTAGATATAGAGATAAATGAGATTTATTAGATATAAAAATTTAGTGTGCTAACAATATCCTCAAGAAACCTGTGAAAAGTCAAAAGATAGTGTTGGCTGAGTTGGGACCCTTGCTGGCTGAGAACATACTGGGAGTTGATGTCAGGGTAAAGGGCCCGAGCAAGTTGTGCCCTGCAAAACACTAAGGATTTATTCTTAATATTCTATGAATAAGTAGCTTGATGAGAATTTGTGCCCTGTGAACTGTTTTCTAAACTTGTGAAATGTCTTGACAGCAAGCATTTTTGTGAGATCAAAGTACTGGAAAATCTTAGATAATTTCACATGCTTTAAAATTGATTCTTGAACATGGTATCTTAGGAGATAATTACAGAATATAGCACATAGGAACTTTTTTCAGAGCTTATTCCCTCATCTGAAAAAGGATATAAATTATAACCCAAATATATGTTAAAGAATTTATTTCTATGCTTATTACAAATGTGAATGATCCATGGTCCATTGAGTATCATCCTTCTAATATTCTTATATTGGTGGATCCTCAGTACTACCTTACTTTATTTTATTGGAAGAAATACATTTGGGCATTTTGGCCATAGTCAACAATGTAGCTTAAAATACAAGTATCTTACAGTACCATATGTTTAGTCTTACAAATGATCCTGGGAAAGCTTGTATGACTAAAAATCCTGTGAAGTTTATAGAATTCAAAGAACTGTCAGTCTCTTTGGGCTGTAAAGCAGGGTTAGGTAAACTGTTGTGATTCCTTAGATAGTGCTAGGAATGATTTGGGAATATTTGTAAAATAGTAGTAGTAGTAGTAGGTGGAGGAGGAGCAGAAATTGAGAAGGAAGAATGAAAGAAGAAAAAGCAGGAAAAGAGAAACAGGAAATAAAAGAAGAGAAGAAGGAGGGGAATAAAGGAAGTGACCCAGAAGAATAGGAATGACAGAGGTCACCTGTACACCATGAGGTTAAATCCTCTATACTTGTAAAAAAATTTCAAATCCAAACATATAATATAATGAGAAAAATAATCCGGTAACACCCAAATTTCCTTCTTTATGAAAGTTGATGTAAGTGCATATTAATTTTTATTGGTTCTTATCTGATATAAATGTCCCTTTTGTTTGTGAGGAGAGTACTTTGGAGAGTGCTGATTTCCACCAGGACAAAAATGTTTCCACAGGCTCCATAAGTGAACACAAGTTGGAACCCATAGCCAGTGCCCCACATAATCATGGCCTGTCACTGACCAGTAAGACAATCTTACTCCTCATTCAACTCTCTTGAAAACGCAATGCTCATTTTTATTATTAACCCAGCAATAAGACCAAACCGGCATATGAAATTATTGTGGAAAACCAAGACAGTTTACATTTCAATATGTTTCAGTTTTTCTTACAAAAATCAGTTCCTTATCTTAGTGATGAGAAGATAGAATTTCTTTGAAGCAATAGTTTGTGGATTTCAATCTGTTTTTAACAGCTCTTTGTTGTTCTTTTAATTGTTCTACATCAACCTTTTCTTTTTTAATCTATTCTTTATCAAGTAAATTCCTCATGCACATTTCTCCATTTCTCACTTGCTTCTTTTGTTTTATTCTTCTCAAAGAAAGTAGGAAGCAAGAGAGGTGCTGGCAGTAAAATACAGACAGGCATGCATGTGTACACACACACACACACACACACACACACACAAACACACACTCTCTTCCTGATTCTGTCTCTTCCTGTTACTTTTCAATATGATCCAAGATACAATTTTATTTTCTTCCTTAGAAACAATTTGTTTGTTCTGTTTTTGACAAAACACTTTTTTCTTGACTTTTAAAAATGTCTCAGTATTTGGAAAAGACCATTTTTATCATTCTTTTTATCTACTGAGAAAGACACAAAACAATATTTAACAGAACGGAAAACATAGAAAGTTAATGGTAGCCATAGGTTGGATTCATTAATTTTTTTTCATTTAAAATAAGTACGTCCCAGTGATATGAGGTAAAACTGATTCAAAAGAGATTGCTAGGCTCTGAAACTTTCATGTATAACTTCAGATATGATTCATGTCTTTAATTAAAAATGACTTCAAACAAAATTAAATTAGTAGTAGTCCTCAGCATGCTGATAATTTTTCTATTGAAGTTCTCTTTGAGTCACATGCAGGGAAAACATTCTCTCAGGCTTTCAGAGAGAGCAAATTGGTCAAACAATAGTCATGACTCATCTACATGGCTGAGACTGACAAAGGATCTACAAACTGAGGTACAGGGTTAAAGGATAAATCCTGAGGGGACTTGACTGAATTTACCAGATACAAAAGCTGCATTTCTTGTTGTATAGGTCTTGCTTTATCTTGGTCTTAACCATCCCGCAGAAAATTATAAAAATGAGGTATAAAAAGTAAAGCCATATTAATAGGCTGAGCTGTGAAAGGCTCAAGTAAAAAACTTCTGACATTGTCAGTCTTATATGGAAAACCCACTACTATTATGGACCAATGGACTATATTGAAATATTTTGCTGAATTCACATACCTATAATATTTAAATGATAATGGAATACCCTTCACTTATAAAAGTAAACAAAAGAACAGGATACAAATGAAAGGCCTTTTTGTATCTGTATATTCAAAATAGGATAGACACACAGCTACATTCTCTTAATTCAATGAATAGAAAAATGTGTTCTAATAGTGTTCATGACAGGATAATACATCTGCATCTTGTACAGTGAATAACCATGAAGACAACAATATGCAATGTAGTAATTATTGAAACTGTCCTACTAATCGGTTTTGAAACTTATTGCTATTTGTTTCTCAATAAATTATTTAAAAAAATAAAGTTCTCCTTTAACGTGAAGATATCAAGGACTAGTGAGTCACAGGTATGCTCCAGTTGATAGTGCAAGGAGGACTCATGGAAGCAATAATTTTATTTTTCTTGGTCTAACAGGCTTAATTTGTCGATGCAGTTCTTCTAGGTGTATACAAGCCACTTGATCAAGGGAAATGAAATAAATCATGGAAACATCAGTCAGGAGAAATGGCTTTGAACTCATGAGCCTTTGAAAGAGAAAAAAAAAATTCAAACTTCTTGAAAATTATCAGAGACTTTGGCTTGCAGGCGCTGTTGTGCTTTCTTGAAGCCCCAGGGAAGCCTGCGGATGGTGTTTGTCCCAGAACAGTGAGGCGGGTCATCTTACTGTTTCCACAGCTGCCAGAGTATTAAATTCTGCCTGCCTCCCAGGCTGTGATCACTGTACTGTGTCTAACCACAGCAGCCAAGTGTTGGGTCTGGTGCTGGCGAACGATCTCCGCTTCCTGGAGGCTGGCAGCCTCTGATATGGACAAGCTTTCTTGTTCTCCAATTATCTGTCCATCAGCCACAAGGACTCCTCCCTGACCACCCCTGACCTTTCTTAGCTTTTCAAATATACTTTAGGATTTCCGAATGGCATATCAGTATTTCAAAAGGAATATTAATCCCATCTTTTGTAAAAAGCAAAGGTTTACTTATCACCAGAACGGGAAACTTTTGTCTTTTAAGTGGGCGATTGCACTCACCACCGTCTTAAAACCTTAAAGAAGTGTTAAGCAATAAAAAAGCAGAGAAAATGAAGATAAATGCTTTGCACCTGTTCTTTGTCGCACACTGTCCCTTGATCATATTTTTACATCTTGTCACATATGAATACTAAGTCTTCTGATTTATTTTCATTGCCTAAGGAATGTTAAGGGCCATCACTCACAAGAAATAATGTTACAGACAGTAACACTTGAAACGTGTGTCAACAATTCATCCCTCAAGTCTTTTACATTTTTAAAATTGTCTTTTTTGGAAATTTTAGTGTAGAGTTTCCAAAGAGGCACTATTTTTGTATATATGAATGTGATTCTCTTGCTAAGGGAAGAAGTCTGTAAATTTTTTGAAAGAAAATGAATTTTCCTTCTACTGTTTATCTTAACTTCGTTCAAAATATGACTCAATATTTTTAAAAGGTAATACAAACTCAAATAACATTTTACTTAGATATAAAATGAATTACACACTATGTATATAAAATTACATTTGCATTTTCACAAGTTCTGTACCTTCCTTTAATTTCTTGATAACTATGGAAATTCAAAGCTTCAAATCTGAATTGCTGTAAACTCTGAAACTAATTTTGATTTCTTCTTAAGTAGTAATTGTTTGCATGGAATTTAAAAGTATAGATAAGGAAAATATTTGCAAAACTATTCATTTGGATGAATCATACCTGGTCATTTAGTGTTCATTATCTTCCTAGAGGAAATATTTTTTAAAACTAATGTTTCTACAGTTACAAATAATAGAAATAACCTGAGCAACATATTACTTAAATAAAGCTAAAATTAACATACAAACATTTAATAAAGGTTACTTTTACCTTTTCTAACACTTGGAGATAAAACTAAGGCTCACCTGGCACAGTGCTGCATATTAATTGCACCTGTATGTCATATTCTCAGAAGAAAAAAGCTCATTTACTTGAATCCTGAGACTCAATTTCTAGCCCTTTGCACACAGTGAAAACCCTTTCAAAAGCAAAATCAGTGGCCAGGGAGATAGCTCAGTGGACCACGTGTCTGCTTAGGCAAGCACAGGGACCAGGTTTCATCCCCCCGGAACCACATGCTACACAGGCCCCGGTCCTGGCCTTGATGAGCCTGCCACCACATCCAGGCTTGGTATGCAGGCCTGTAATCCCAGCGCTGGGGAGGCTGAAAACAGGAGGATCACTGCAAGTCCACACTGTATATTGAGACCCTATACCAAACACATTAAAAGAAAAAGATACAGAAACTGAGATTTACACTGCAATTTGATATTATGATATGTACAGTGTTATACAACTTGATGCTATGTTAAATGATAATTTCTCTAATTTTCCACAGTGATTCTGTGACACATTGAAATCAATCAGTCTTTTCTAAAGAATACAGAAAGAAGTGAATGTATGAATATTTGTGCTAAAATGGTAGCCAGAATTTGTCTTTCTATTGTGTAGCTTTCTCATATTTATATAAGTAAACATATCTCTTGCCTTAGGAAGTGTATCTCTAAAGAACTAAAAGAATACTAAGACCGTTACAATTGAGTTTCAAATAGATGATAAAAGGTAGCATTGGTCTTTTGGAATTACCTTTTGGGCAATTTGAAATAACAATTAGAAATCAATGAACACTTTTTGAGCACTTATTGTGAATAACATAACATGCTCTGAGCACTGTAAATTGTCAGTTTAGTTCTTACAACCTTACAGCAGCAATGTTACCACCATTGCCAGATTTACATGAAAGAGGCTCAAGGAACTGATCTAAGAATAGACAGTCATCCCATGACAGTTTTTCTGATGCCAACATTCATGTCAGTAACCATCACTTTAAATGAAGGCAAACATAACAACTCAGGAGAAGAGAATCGTACTTGCAACCAAGTTCAAAATCAATATGCCAAACAGAGAGAATTTTTTCAACATTTTCACTTGAATTACAACATTAGCACTACTTTGAATTCTTTCTTTTATTTCTGAAGCCCCATGTCCTTTATTTCATGTAGCTTGAGTCAATGGACATAGGTTGTATATTTTAATTATGTTGTAGGTACCAGTTAGTACCTCTTGGAAACATTACCTAATTCTTATGGATATGGTTGAAATGGGTTTTCATTATCAATAGCTAATGGATGAGAATTCCTATGGGTTGGGACATTGGAAAATGAACACCAAGTCCAAACACTGAGCTCCCACTCATGTCCAAGGGGCTTTGGTTTTACTATTTTGTCCTCTGCAAAACTCATGTGAACAACACAAAAAATAACCATGCTGGTAAGCAGAGCCTAATGGTCAGAATATTTTCTCTCTCCAGGGTGGATGAATGTTGCTATGATAGCTCCCAT